>JARYGA010012138.1:0-23781 GCA_030545235.1 Helianthus tuberosus
GATGCCCATGGAATAGAACTTTCTTGATGATATGGCGTTGTGGTGTTATGATTCGGATTCTCATAAAGCAGTTATTCTTTTCAAAGGTGATAAAGAGAACTTTCGCATGCTAGATCCGATGTGGATTGTGAATATGTCTGCGACGACATCAACAAGTTATTCTGACATGATATCTTTTATGAAGACAAGGACGCACACCAAGCGTTACAATTTCAACGCGTCGCTTGTTCCTGTTTTTATCGAGGGATACACGCTGGAAGCACCTGGTCGTTGAAGCACGGAAGATTGAAGACTCAAAGAATGAAGACCAAGCAACAGACAAGGGGGAGTTTGTTGGTGCATTTTTATTTCTGATACCTTGTCTTGTTTACGTTGTATTTTGAACGGTTTTTTATAATCGAGTCTGTTAGTTCCGTCAAGTCTACCTAGTCGGATGTCCTCCTATCTTACTTGGTATGACGTTTGTCTCTTATTGTATTTTTGACATAATGCAAGTGTGCATTCATGTTATGTCTGTTTGTTTGTTTGTTTGTTTGTTATCATACTTAACTGTTTAACAAGTTAAATATTTCTGCCAATGTTTTGATGTTGACGAAGAATCAATCTTCATCAAACATCTTAATGGCGAACCTTCAATGTTCGTTGATGTGTGTGTGTGACGAAGAATCAATCTTCGTCACACATATACTTCGTCACATAGGAGTTCGTCAGTGGTTAGTATATATAGCTTGTTATGTTTAACAGTTTAGGCATGAGAGCATTGTAAAACCTCTGAGAGTTTATCTTCAAGCATTGTGTGTATATGTTTAATGTTGTTCTCATCCATTTAATCCAAGTGAATCTTTGATTACGTGTGTGTTATTTATCCGCTTTACTTTGTTTGGTTTGCACCGTCACGTGAATTCCTCACTCGTGACTGTGTTTGTGATAAACAAGGATAGGTTTCCGTATCGATCCTCCGAGAAAAACAGACCTACAGTTTGGGGTCCTTATAAGGTCACTAGTTTAGAAGGATACAAATATTTTCTCACTATTGTTGATGATTTCACCAGATCTGTTTGGGTTTATTTAATGAAATCAAAATCTGAAGTTTTTGAAAATATACAAAGTTTTTACAATCTAGTTAAAACTCAATTTGAAGTTAATATTAAGATGTTTAGGAGTGATAACGGTTCTGAGTTCATTAATTCGCAAATGTCTGCCTCTGTTAAACTCAAAGGAATCATTCATCAAACATCCTGTACATATACACCACAACAAAACGGTGTTGTGGAAAGAAAACATAGACACTTGTTGAACATTGCAAGAGCTTTACTATTTCAGTCTAATGTTCCCCTTAGGTTCTGGTCTGAATGTGTTCTCATTGCTTCTTACTTAATTAACAGGCTTCCTTCTTCTGTGTTGCATGGCTGTTCTCCTTATGAATTGTTGTTTGGTTTCAAACCTTCTCTTGATCACTTGAAAATTTTTGGTTGCCTCTGCTATTTTACAATCTTAGATAATCCTGATAAACTTGAAGAGGAGATGAAAAATGTTTTTCTATGGGATACTCTAATGTTAAAAAGGGGGTATAAAGTCTAGAGTCTATATCAGAAAAAGTTCATCTTTTCCAGGGATGTCACTTTTCATGAAACTATGTTTCCTTTTAAGAATGAATCCTATTCTTGTCTAGATAATCCAAACAACTTAAATCAATTAAACTTTTTTGATAATTTCGAATTTTCAAGTGATGTAAATCCCAATGATGAAGAGAAGGATTTTATTGAGTCAACTATTTTGACTCAACAACACAGTGATGTAGTTGAATCAACTGTTGATGATGATACTCAGCAGCCATCAGAAACTAGTGGTATGGCTGGTAATCATGAGTCTATAAATGTTGAAGCTAGTCCCGTGAGGGCTGAGTCTAGTAGTGTAAATGATGAGTCAAACCTTACTGAGGGTATTCAAATTACTAGAAGATCTACTAGCTCTGTTTCTGTTCCAAAAAGGTTTAATGACTTTGTTGTTGGTAATGCTAAATATAGTTATGATAAATTTGTTGATTATTCAAATTTGCCTAGTGAAAATGTCTGCTTTGCTGCTAATGTTAACAAAATTGTTGAACTTTGCACTTATAAAGATGCTATTAAAGATAAAAGATGGATAGATGCTATGAATAATGAGTTATCTGCCCTATACAGAAACAATATCTGGGATATTGTAGACTTACCTAGTGGAAAAAATCTATTGGGTGTAAATGTGTGTTTAAAGTAAAATATAAATCCAAGGGTGAAATTGATGGGTTTAAGGCTAGGCTTGTTGCTAAAGGATTTAATCAACGAGAGGGTATAGATTTTGAGGAAACATTCTCTTTGGTCGTTAAAATGGTTACTGTAAGATGTGTTATTAGTCTGTCTGTTTAAAATAACTGGCTATAACAACCCTTCTAAAACACCCTAAACGCCCTAAACGCCCTAATTATACCCGAATATTCACTAACGACCCTAAATAACATTAATATTAATAAAAATCAAATGAAATAAAAAAATAATGGCAGCTCGCGGGCCGCGAGCAAGTCCTCCAGGTCTGTTGCGAGGCGCGACCGAGTAATGGATGGCGACACCACAGGCGGCCACGTGTCCCTGTGCGTGTTGGGTCTAGTGGGCTGATTCGCCAACGCTAAGGCCTAGCCTAGTGTTCTCGCGGGCCGCGAAGGGGTGACCCAAATGGGTCATGGGGCGCGAGCCGCCTTTGGTCAGGCCTATAAAAGGAGGCCGAAGCCTCAGTTCTCGTTGCTCAATTTCTTTTCTTTCCTATGTCCCTATAGTAGCAAAAGTATTGCTCGATATAATACCCCTAAAACGCGAAGCTCTGCCTCGTTGTAAGTATTATAACCCCCGATCACGTATTTGTTACCCTACCCGATTGATCTAGGGCTCCGTAACGCATGTCAAGGCTCTGCCTGACTCAGTTCATTGGAGTTTTGTCTCGTGTTGTATGGCTAATGTGATTTGGGTTATCTTACTAACACGTGTGCATTGTTTAATTTTAATAGATAAAAACCTGGAAAAGCACCGGGAAGCTATAGAAACGCCTAAGTCAACAATGTGAGTCATCCTCTTTTTCTACCAAACTGTTTTTACAAAACCACAAATGTTTTAAATCATACTTAACAGTGATTGAGTGTATGTGTTCTACAATTGTTGTCGGTATGTGGGGTTTTGTATACACTACTTGTAATCCGTTACTATTGGACAACGAGTTAGCCGATGAGTAACATGACCACAAGTCAGGGATTTGACAATACTGAATGAGTATATTGATAGATATAAACATTGTAATCGCTCTCACTATTGTAAAATTATAAAACTGTTTTGATTAAACTGGGATGCACTCGCCAGTATTTCTTGCTGGTAAAATCTTTTTAAAACGCGTTTCAGGTAACTTAATATGAAGCTAATAGAAGCCAGCTGGAGAGAACTGAAGGCTTAAAGAAATGGCTATAAAAGTTACCTAAATAAAAGGAGTTTATGTTTTCAATAAATTAGGGATTATCCCTACAAATGTATTGTAAATGAAACTTGGGTTTTATCCTAATTATTTATTATTTATAAAAGTTGGTGTTTTAAAACTCTGATAATATTTCCTAACTACGGTCCTGATGTCTCATTTCCGCTGCCAAATTAATAAACACCGATACCATCCGCGCTCTGCGTACTAAAGGCACCCGCTCCCGGGGTAGGGGTCGGGGGCTGCGACACTGGCCATTCTACCAACTTGACGTGAATAATGCTTTCCTGTATGGCAATCTTAGGGAAGAAGTTTACATGTCTCTACCTGATGGTTTGACTCTTGAAAGTCAAAATAAAGTTTGCAAGCTGAACAAGTCATTATATGGCTTGAAATAAGCTCCACGTATGTGGAATGAGAGACTTGTTCAGGCTTTGTTTAAATTGGTTTCGTGCAGTCTAAATGTGATTACTCTATGTTTATTAGGTCTGAAAAATATGTCTTTATTGTTCTCCTTGTCTACGTTGATGATATTGTGTTAACTGGGAATAATGAAGAGGAGATAAAAAAGGTTAAGGATTTCTTAAAAACTGAGTTTTTGATTAAAGATCTTGATGGCTCTATCCTTTTCAATGTTTTATACATATTCCTCTTTCTCAGCCTCCTTCCAAAATCAAATATTATGAAATTTTTTAAAAGTGCGGGCTATATAATTTGATGTGCTGATTATATTTGATATGTTGATTACATAAATACATGTGCTGATTAGAATTATATACGTACGCTAATTAGATAACATCTATATATATGTGTTGTTTTATGATATCATACATTTATCAAATGTGATCTTCAACCTTTTTCTATCATTCTCTTATTTTGTTTATTATTGATGATGTTAGTTGTCATTTTTTACAGGTTGGCATGACTTTAAATAAAGACAAAGCATTTAAAAGACGTTAAACGACGCACAAGTAGATTAGTTGTGTTAGGTTCTCAAAAAGGATAGAATTGCAAGTTTAGGCCATGGGGTATGGGGCTTGGGTTGGGGGAAAACGCCCAAGCCACCACCCCGAGGGCTTGGGTTGGGGCTTGGGTTTGGGCGTGGGTTTGAAGCCGGGTGTGGGGCGGGCTAGCAAGGTGACATGGCGGGCTTTCAATGGCCATGTGTCAAGCCTCCAACCCAAGCCCCCAACCCAAGCCCCACCATACCCCATAGGCGTGGGTTTTTTTTCCCATTCCACGTGTCAACCAACGCCCAACCCAAACCCCACCATACCCCACGGTCTTAAAAAGGTGTTTGAGTTTCCTATTAGCTTTTGTACTTTTTTTAGTCTATTATATTTGGTGTTTCTTTTGTTATTTTGTCTAGATAATTACATTAGGGAAGGATCCACTAAAAATTGGATTTTGCCTAAGTAGTCAAAGAAAGATTGTGATGATTACATGTGGCACTCCTAATAAGTAGGAATAAAGGGCATTTTGGTCCTTATAAATAGGAGTGAAATGACATGTGGTACCCTTTTTGTTTTTTAAAAATGCAACAAAAAAATATAGTACAAAAAAATCTAGCATAAAAAATCTAATACAAAAAAATATAGCACAAAAAATGTAGTACAAAAAAATATAGCACAAAAAAATCTTATACAAAAAAATATAGCACGAAAAAATCAGTAAAAAAAATGGAGTAGAAAAAATCCAGCACAAAAAATTGAGAAAAAAAACTCAGCACAAAAAATTTATCACAAAAATATAGTATAAAAATCTAGCATAAAAAAATGTTATACAACATAGAAATACAACACATTTTAGTGGGTTTTTTAGTCTTCATATTTTATATAGCAATATGGTACTCAAATTAAAGATAAAAAGACGCTCGATTTTACGGTGAAATTTTTATGAAAAAATAATGTCGTATAAAAAAGTTATGAACGTTTAAAAAATTGAGGTGGAATATGCATGTGTCTTGCATGTGGAGAGAGAAAGTCCATAGATAGAATTTTCCCAAGATACCTTTGCACTCCTCCTTTCTCATTTCTTCTTATTTTAGTTAGACCGTGGGGTATGGCGGGGCTTGGGTTGGGGGCATGAGTTGACACGTGGAGTTCGAGCCCTCCAACCGCCTAGTGACGTGTCCGTGGGGTATGGCGGGGCTTGGGTGCACCGCGTGGGTTGGCAGGTTATTAAAATATATATATATATATATAAATATATAGTGGGAGTTGTGTGGAAAATCTATTTTTCCTAGAAAGTCTTGGAAGCAATAGTAAATTGACATGTGTCATGGATGTATTTTAACTAGAAGGGCAATCATGTAATTTCATATATTAATTTTATTTTTGGTAATTATCTCAAATAACTATTTTTTGCATGATCATATGTGTAACCGATTACATGCATGATTTTCGGGATTATAATTTTTTTTTAATCCAAATCTCTTCCAAATATCACGAACACGAAACACATATCTATATATTATAATTTCGATCATTCTATTCTTCACCAGCATCGTTCTTATTCAATATTATTTCAGTCTGAAAAATCATGGCTTCGAACACACTTGCTGATGGTGGAGATGGTAATTACAGTTACTTTTGTAGTTTTTTGTGTTGTTTATTATCATTTTTCTGCAAAATCGTCAGTTTGTTCTTGATGCTGTGTTTTAACAGCCAGAGGGGTTGAGGTTTTAGTGTTCAGTGATTCTATAAGGTGACCGATGTTTTGTAATCTGAAGATTAATTTTTTTTTTCTTAAGATATTTCATGGTGTGTTTTAAAATCCATATTTGTAATTTATGTGCCAAACCATCATCTTTGTTATTGGTGTTGTGTTTTAACAGTCATACAGGTTCAGGTTTTTTGTGTTTTACCAGTTATGTGTTTTAACAGATCTTGAGGTTGTAGTCAACGGTTTTTATAATTTCATTGAATGGTGTGTTTAAATAGTAATGTGTTTTAACTGTTATTGAGGTTGAAGTCAATGTTTTTTATAGTTCCATCTTGAATGTTGTGTTTTTTACAGTAATTTGTTTTACCAGTTATGTGTTTTTAACAGATATTGAGGTTGTAGTCAACGTTTTTTTATAGTTTCTTCTTGAATGATGTGTTTTAACAGTAATGTGTTTTACCAGTTATGTGTTTCAACAGATGTTGAGGTTGTGCCAAACCATCATCTTGTTATTGGTGTTGTGTTTTAACAGTCATACAGGTTTAGGTTTTTTGTGTTTATTGATTCACATAAGTGGGCTAATGGTTTGTAGTCCGAAGATCACCCTTTTCTTAGATATTGAATGGTGTGTTTTAACTTCCATATTTGTAGTTTTTTGTTATGTTTATTTAAACTCTTTCTGAGAAAACATCAGCTTGTTATATGTGATGTGTTTTAACAGTTATTGAGTTTGAAGTCAATGTTTTTTATAGTTTCACCTTGTATGATGTGTTTTAATAGTAATGTGTTTTACAAGTTATGTGTTTTAACAGATATTGAGGTTCTTGTCAACGTTTTTTATAGTTTCATTGAATGGGTGTGTTTTAACTTGCATTATTTTGTTTTTTCACATGGCTATAAGTTTCTTAGCATTCAGGTCAGATTTTTTTGTGTTGTTGTGTTATATAAGTTCATTAGTTGGTAGCATGGTCAGTATGTTTTTTTACTTTGGCCTGGGTTGCTTTTTGTTTTTTTTTTCATCACATTTTGTTTTAGAAATGTGTTTTCTACTCATTTTTTGTCATGTGTTGTAGATGCACATAATTACCAATTACGTGGTGTTGAACAAGTCTCTCCAAACACTGGAATAAAGAGATATATTCCAGATTCACCCTCTTCGTTGACGCCAGCAGAGGGCATGTTATTCGACACAGTTGATGACGCGTATAACTTTTATAAAACTTACGCAGAAGCTGGAGGTTGGACTGTAAGGAAGGGCACACAGCACGAGAACCGTGGTATTGTTATAAACAAGTACTTTTTTTGTTCAAAGGAGGGTCAAAAAGACTTTCGACCGGTCTATACTTTAGTCGAACAGCCGTCTGATAGGTGGGTACGTAGGGTACCATCCAAAAGGACCAGATGCCAAGCTGCGATCAGAATAAAGCTTGCCGATGCTAAGAAGTATTTGCTGTATCATTTTACAGAGGCGCCCAACCATGATTTTGTGCATGAAGAAGATTTACATCTTCTCAAGGAAAACAAGGGTATTAATCGTGCACACGAAGAGATGATAAACAAGATGTCACATCTCAACATTGGTCCTGTTCGTGCATTTAACATTATGAAGGAAGTGTATGGTGGGTTCGACAAAGTCGGTGCGACCAAAGTCGATTTTAAAATTTCAAGAAAGAATTAAATTTTTTATCGGAGAGTTTGATGCGGAAATGTTTGTCAAGCGACTGATGAGGAAAAAGGAGTTTTTACCGAACTTCTCTTGTGAATATGAAACGACAGACGAAGGTGTGTTGAAGTGCATTTTTTGGGCCGACGAGGATATGAAGAGGAATTATTATATGTTTGGGGACGTTATATCATTTGATGCTACCTACAAGCGTAACAAGTAACGATGAGTTTAATTTTTTATATATTCAATGTGTTTTAAAACCTACTGTGTTATAAATACATTATGATCTATTGTCATCGCTGATTGTGTGTTTTTTTGCAGGTATAACATGATGTTTGTCCCTTTCACTGGGATTGATAATCATAATAGGAACGTCACACTTGGTGCTGCAATTCTCGGTTCTGAAACGGCAGAGACGTATAGCTGGTTACTTAGGGCGATCAAGAACGCATATGGGTACGCGCCTCCCGTAATCGTTATTGAGCAAGACCCTGCGATGAAAAGGGCTATAGCGGATGTTTGGCCTGAGTCGAGGCATCGGTTATGTATGTGGCATATCATGGATAAACTCACTACAAAGGTCTGTTTTTTATATGACAGGGTTTTCTTTTTTTACATGTGTGTTTTTTACTGTGTTTTAATATTTTTTTTGACATACATGCTAAAATGTTCCCTTAGGTCGGGGCTGCCCTGTGTTCAAATACAGATTTCAGGAAAAGATTGTCTGCAGTTGTTTGGACTGATTCTCTATTGCCCGAAGCGTTTGAGGCTGAATGGGCAGCTATTTTAAATGATTTCAGTTTAACCGACCATGAATGGCTGACGTATATATACGGGCTACGTGAATCATGGATTCCAGCTTACTATCGCGAAGAAGAAATGTCTGGTCTTATGCGGACATCATCTAGGTCCGAAAGCGAGAATCACTTTTTTGGCAAGATTAGCAATCCAAAGTGCACGTTGGTTGAATTTCTTAGCCACTTCGACACGGCTATTGAAGCGCAAAGGCACGAGCATCGAAAAAACGATCATGACACTCGATACACCAACCCTGGAGAGTGGAGTGATTTTGTTCTCGAGAAGCAAGCAGCTCAGATATATACCAGAACTATATTTTTGGATGTTCAACTCGAGATTCAACATGCTATTCATCGTTGTACTAGTGTCAGATTAGATCACGTCGGTGATTTCATTAAGTTTTTTATAAAGGATCTCGATCAGCCATGTTCTTCGTTCTTCGAGGTGACATTTTGTTTTACTTTATGTATACATTATTTTTTTTTAATTATCCATCTTTTTATATGAACTGTGTTTTATGGATATTTAATGTTACAGGTTATGATACGCGAGGAGGATGTTACTGTTAAGTGTATCTGCAACAGGTTTGAGCAGTTTGGATTGTTGTGCAGTCACATTTTTGCGTGTTACGGATTCTTGATGTAAGTGAGTTTCCGAAACAATATATATTGAGGCGTTGGACGCGTGAAGCTGTTCCAAATAGTTCCCCCGGGTCCATTCTTACGGATGGTGGAGATCCAAATCGTAGTGAGGAGGTTAACTGTTGTGTTCGTGAGATTAGTCACGCAACTGAGTATGTTGTGAACAAGTTGATTTCAAAATTTGATAAGTTGTCTGATTTTCGTGATCATATCAAGCAGTTTATGTCAGTCGCTGATGAAGCTCAAATAAATGCACCTCCCAAGACATGACGTAATCGATTTGCTGAACTGCTGGGAGTTGCTCCAGAGAGCACGGCCACTATCCGTGTTCCAGTTGGTACCAGGTTCAAGGGTTGTGGTTCTCATAAACACCTTAAATCTCAAAAGGAGCGAGCCATAAGTCAGTCTGGAAGTAAACGTCGTCAATGTTCATTATGTAAAAAATATGGTCATAACAGAGTAACGTGTTGGAAATACACCATGGCTGTGCCTGAGGTAGGTGCTTCGCGGAATGCTGAAGGTAATGAAGATACAATTCGCGAAGGAGACGCTGCTACAGTTGTTGAAGGTGATGGTCCTGGATCGAACGATGCTGATGATGTGTTTTACACATCTGGAAACGATGCAGATATGGATGATGAAGACATGGCAGAGTAGGATCTTTTTTTATCAAAATTTTAAGTCTGTTGCTGAACTATTCAATTTTCTGTTTTATTTTTCTCGTATGTTTGTTTTGGATTTGTTTTTGTTGATTTTAAGACTTGTTGGATTCGACATTTTATGTTATTGTTGCTTTGTGTTTTAGTGTTAAGTTTGTTTTTTAAATAGCCTCCTGTGTTTTATAGGATGCTTGATTTATTCGTGGTTTTGGCATATAGTTTAATTTGTAAAAAAAGTGTTTTAACTGTGTTTAAACTATAAAGTGTTGATGAAATAGATAGGCCGGTTTCCAGATCACAGTATTTCAACTGTGTTTAAAGTATTAAATGTGTTCCAGAGAAACCATCAGCCTGTTATATGTAATGTCTTTTAACAGTTACTATGTTTAAAGATTAAAATGTGTTTTAAGTTCCTGAGAATCCATCAGCCTGTTATATGTAATGTGTTTTAACAGATATTTGAAGCTGAAGTCAATGTTTTTTTATACTTTCATTGAATGGTGTGTTTTATTGTTCATTATTTTGTTTTATCCCATGGTTATTACTTTATTAGCATGCAGGTTTTGGTATACAGTTTATTTTATAAAGCTATTAAAGTCTTTTAACTTTGTTTAAAGTATAGAGACTTGATGAAATAGATAGGCTGGTTACCAGATCAGAGTATTTGCATGATGTATATAGGCTGTGTTTTAAGAGGTCATACAACTGTATGTCTTATGTAGATCGAAACAAAGTAACATTATCGACATAAATTCACAATGTTAAAGAGGTTCAAACTGTTATACTTGACATTTTTATCGACAGGAAACACAAAAAAAAAAGATAACTGAACACACTGAACATATTCTAATTTTTAAATTCCAAAAGATAACTGAACAAAATGTTAAAACTGTTTTTTTAGAACATCCCACATTACTTCAACAAACCACCGCCAACGAAGTGTTTTACGAGAACATCCCATTTTAAGTTACTTATCCAATCTTTCAAGGATTTCGTCATAGGCTTTTGCTTCTAGCCTCTTTTTTTCATCGGATGACAACTTGTTATATCTAGCAACCTCAGCTTTAACAAAACCTCTGTACTCGTTTGCTTCACTTAGGAGCATCTTCGTAATGTACTTATGCCTGAGATCATCAATTTCTTTGCGCTGCTTGTATGAAATCTCACTCGCATCAGTGCACTCGTTTGAGAATCCACATTCCCAACCTTTTCCAGCTACGCCCTTGTATGTTTCCATATGGCGCATCAGGAAAACGCCACAATCGATTACATTATTTTTTGTGCGCCATGGCATCTCCAATCGTACCGGCTCAACTTTACCGATCACCCCGCCCGCTGGATGCCCATTTTTTTTCCAAGTACACTGATAAAGCATCACGCTGGATGATAAACAATTTAATCAGATTGTGTTTTAAACTAAATTCATGCAAATGCACACCGTAATTAACAAAGGGATTAATTTAAAGTTCTGATTCAGTGTGTTTTAAGTTCATAATACCGTTATTAGGTAGTGGCACATTACACTGTGTTTTAAAGTACTAATAGTGCTGACAACGTAGCATTCAGTACCAATGTGTTTTAACATCAAATTTTAAAATTCTGATGTAGTGTGTTTTAAGTTAATATTATTTGTTATTATGTATTGTCACATTACACTGTGTTTTAAAGTATTAATAGTGCTGATAACGTATCATTCAGTATCAATTGTGTTTTAACATCAAACTTTATAATTCTGATGAAGTGTGTTTTAAGTTAATATCATTCAGTATCAATTGTGTTTTAACATCAAACTTTATATATCTTTATGAACTATTTTAAACTTTTTGCAGTTTGTTATTTGTGTTATAACAAAGGTGTAATCAAATGGCATGCATTTCTATAACAAAGGACATTTGTAGTTTATATATAGAGGGGCGTACCAATTTTTCCGGCCGTTTTTTGTATTTGGCTTGCATTGAGATATCCTTAGCGCTGTTGTCCAAAACCTCTACCTTCATGTCCCTTAAATTAAAACATACACAATAGAAATGAGCGTCGTGTAAGACTGGTACAAAGATGAGCGACTGGTCAGGTATCTTTTTCACATCAGCAGAAACTAAAACCGGTTCCATGTTGTCTGCGAATGTTTTTGCCCTCGATTTTGCATTTTTTATGTAGTCTTCTTCATTCTGCATTTTAAAGTGATTGCGTTAAACAATATTACTAAAGTTGTAAACTTAAATTGCAATTTCATTATGATCAGCCTTACCAACATATTTACTGAACAGAACAGGCGTGCGATGCTCCCCTTTTGCTTGAATTTTTCTTCATAATTCAACAAATCCGCCCATGCGCTTATTACCAATATGTGCACTTCGATTCCCGGAAATAATGATTCGAGCGGAGATCTCATAACTGGCACTCCTCTCTTAGTTCTAAACACAACATCCCTAATGTATACAAATGTGTTTTAATCAATGTGTTATAATATATTCATCAAAATCAGTTTCAAATATTGTGTGAAAATATTTTGTAGAAACATTCGTATTGTAAATGGCATTTTTATAACATACCACATTGAACCCCAGGCTGAAAACATGTATGAGCTGACTGAGACCTCAGCGTTTTCAAGCTTTGCCTTAATCTCTACTGCCCGCTTCACGTATGGAGACCTTAGAGCATCGGTCAACTCTGTTTGTCTTTGCGGTCTTACTTTCCGCTTTCCAAGGTCCAACTCGTGTATAAGCTGCCCACGTCTAATCGTATATTCATATTCCTCCTGTGTGTTTTGGGAGATCGGTGTGACGACGAGTGCGGGCTGCTCCATTACTTCAACCTGAGTCGTCTGTACGGGCTGCTCAATTACTGCAAGTTGAGTCGTCTGTGTGGTTGTCTTGTCAACCGTCTTACATATCCCTTCTACCAATGAAGGTGTCCACTGCGACAACTGTGACATATCCAAATTCTCCTTATTTGCCTCTTTTTCCGGTGTTTTATCCGTAGGAGTTTGTGGTTGTGCAGTTGTCGTACACGTCGATCCAACCTTTTTCAGCTTCTCAGTCCACAATGTGTGTATCTCTTTTATTTTCTCACTTTGGGGGTACAATTGGAAACCTTCTGTAAAAGTGTCGTTTATCCTTTTTACACATTCGTCGAATTGATTCAAGAACACTTCCAACATTCCCGCATGTACCTGATTTACATCATACACACTTTATCATTGTCTTATTTCCCAATATGCAATGTGTTATTACCAGATTGAAAATGTGTTTTACCAATCATTATTGTTTTTCTTTTTTATTTCAATGCTTATTGTGTTTTACCTATCAGCATTGTGTTTTAGCAATCATAATGTGTATCAAATGTTCAGTGTGCTATTTCCCAATCTTCAATGTGTTTTACCATTCTGAAAGTGTTTTACCAGTTTGAAAATGATATTTACCAATCATTATTTTTTTTTTTTGCATCATTATTGTGTTTTACCAATCAGAATTGTGTTTTGCTAATTAGAATGTGTAACAAAGGTTCAGCGTGATATTTTCCCAATCTTCAATGTGTTTTACTATTCTGAAAATGTGTTTTTTGGTATTCTGAATGTGTTTTAAGGTGTTACATGTGCCACATCTCAAAAAAATTATTTTTAAGTAATTTCTTATTTCAATTTAAATGTTTTTCACTTATGTTTGTGTTTAGTAGAATTAATTGGAAAATTAGAAGATTTCCTGGTCGCTTTGTGTCGCTTGTGGTGTCGATCCATATTGAGATACCATAGGTGAGGTAATCCCCGGCTGACTTTGTTGTGTTTGCCCCCACTCGCCTGTTTCTTTGTAGTATTTTTCTATATCGGATGTATCCACAACAGGCACTGATGTGTGCAAAATGCAACAAATAAATTACATCAATTGTGGCATAAAACTAACCCTTTTTTAGTACTAATGTTGGAAAAAGTGTGCTTTTGTCTTCCTTTTGTATTTTCAGGATTAAATGAGCTCAAATCAACAAAAGAAGCAAAAAGACAGCAAAATCCAGCATAAATACAAGAAAAGGAACAAACATGTTGTAGGTCCCGTAATCTGAGGATCGATAACGAACCGAATCACTTGTTTTTAGCAAACACGGTTACGCGTGCGGAATCCACGTAACTATGCCAAATCAAACACGTAAAGCAATAATAACAACGGATTAATCAATGATACACACTCGATTGATTAACGGGATGAGAACCGATTACAAACTGATACAAACACAGTTCAGACAGAATTTCGGCAGAGTTTTGTTACTATAGTCTATTTCTCATCTCTGAGTTCAAATGAACACAAAGTGTTGTTTATATAGTCCCTGGGCCACAGATATCGACGAAACACAGAAGTGTTTGACGAATCTGAACATGGGCCAGACATTGGGCCTGGAACAGCCCAATACATGACGAATCAAAGTCTGATTCGTCATGACCTTCAACGAAACAGAAGTCTGTTTCGCCATGAAGTGTTCCGACGAAACAGAAGTCTGTTTCGTCGAGGACTGCAACTGTTGTGTTTGTTCCTGTTATCAGACAGCAACAATCAGCAACACATAAACATAGTAATGACAAAACTACCCTTTAATGCAACATGCATTGTTCATAATACATTACATACCATAAGAGACAAATAAGTTGTACACAAGTAGATAGGAGGATATCTGACTTGGTCAACATAACATACAGACTCGATAATTAATAAAAGACCATACAAATTACATCGTTAAAACAAGACTAGTTACAGACACTAAAAATGCATCAACACATGTCATGCCCGACCCCACGACAGCATCTTCCCAAGCAAAACAAGAAGACAGAAGACTGAACACGCCCCGTGGTCAGCCAGCACGGGGGCGTGCCCAAGTGTCAGCAGAAAAGACAAAGTGGTGGAAGCTTCTATTGCCCACCACGGGGCCGTGCTCAGCGGACACGGGGCTTTGGTCAACTATAAGATTCGCACAATCTAGGAAAATCTTCATAGTACAAAGATTCTTCTGCACACGGGGTCGTGCTCAGCAGACACGGGGGCGTGGTCAACTAATAAGACAAGCTGCATTAAATGAAGAAAGAGAAGGATGTGGACATGGAGCCGTGCCCACTTGACACGGGGCCGTGCCCGAGCTTCTGTTCAGCCTATAAATAGGAGTGCTTGGCTCAAGCTCAAACCATCCCTTGGCACACCACCTCTCTCACACTTCACCCACCACCCACCACCCACCACCCACCACCACCATAACACCATCATCCACCACCATCATCCATTGTCCATCATAGAGTGTGTGAGTCGTCTCGGGATCCAAGATTGATAGTAAGAGTTCTTGACAATCAAGGCCATGTTTGCCTAAGTCTCTTATATCACTTGGTGAAGACAAGTGTCTAGTGTAATACTTTTTATTTCTAATCTTTTCGCACTTTTTACTTGGTTTTGTATTAATGACTTTAATAACTAGTTTCTTATGTTGAAGGTGATTCTTCCTTATCGTTTGTCCGTGGTGTCTTGACATTATTTTACTGTCTATATAAAATAAAAGATTTTCACCATTCATATCTCCACGGTCTATATGGAGGTATGTTGCCTACCTGGTCGGGGGTTAAGGGAACGGTTTGGTAAGAGTCTTGCCATTGTTCAGCGTTTAGAGGTCCTGCAATGGACCTGGGTCAAATTTAGTAGGACCTCCTTCAATACTTAACGGTATTGGATGGCGGGGGTCCAAACTCTTTGATCCCCTCATAAGTTAACTACTATTAATACTATAACCCGGCTATTTAGGACTGTATCCCTGCTGACTCAGACTACTTAGCCGAGGGTAACGTCACCTCCAAAAGAGGGGCCTACCATAATTTGCATTAATAACTTGATTAATTATCTTTCAATAATCCGACCCTTTAGGATTGTATCCTTGCTGACTCAAACTACTGGGTTGAGGGTAACGTCACCTTCAAAAGAGGGGCCTACTACAATAACTAAGATAATCTCTTAAATAAGTGCAAAAGTGCGGAAATAATCAAAGGTTACACTATACACGAGTCGGAACCAAGTGATTCATCTTGTCTATCTGTTTTTATTTTTATTTTTACTTTTCAGCATTTTAGTTAGTTTTTATTTTTCTTAGTTTAAAACTTTTTTCTAAACTTTTTGATTTGATTAGAAGTTGAGGATAAACCGGTAATAAAAACTCTTGTGTCCTTGGACGACCTCGGTATCTTACCAACACTATACTACGCTCACGATGGGTGCACTTGCCCATATGTGTGTTTAGTGTTAGTAAATATCATGTTTTATAAATTTAAAACTTGGCTAAAAAAGTGTTAAAGGGCTTAAAATATACACCTAATATATATAACACTTCACACGCATCAAGTTTTTGGCGCCGTTGCCGGGGACACAAGGATTTTAAGAAAGCTTAAAATCGACGGCCTAATCAGTTTTTCAAAACCTTTTTAAAACGCGCGCACATTTTTCTGCATTTTAGTTTAGTTTTGCATTTACAGTAACCTGAACACGGGCCGTGCTCACTGAACACGGGGCCGTGCTGCACATTTTCATAAAAACACCCAGTAACAGTAGCTTGAACACGGGCCGTGCTCACTGAACACGCCCCATGCTCAACTAGATCAGTAAATTTAATTAAAACGCCCAGATACAGATTCTGTACACGGGGCCGTGTCCATTGAACACGGGGCCTTGTCCAGCCTCTGTTTCCGTTTTTATTTTTGTTTTCTGATCTCGAGACTTGGTTGTGGTCTGTTGAGTGATTCTTATGGATCAATACTCAGGAGGTTATAACTACACCTATGAGGAGGATGATTATAGGATTAATTATTGCACTAATTGTAGTAACCCGCACTCGGTTCAATATTATCACTCATATCAACCATCCAATTCATACACCTACTATGAGGAACCCAGGTACGAACCATCAACTTCATACACATCCTATGAAGACCAAAGGTATGAACCTCCTCCCTCATACTCATGTTTTGATGAACCAAGGTATGAGCCTCCATACTCGTACTTTGAGGAACCAAGATATGAGCCACCACCCTCGTATGCTTATTATGAGGAACCATGGCGTGAACAACTCACCTCATATGAGTATTACGAAGAACAAAATTACGACCCTTATCCATCATATGCTTACAATGAAGAACAATGGTGTGAACCATCTACTTCATATGGGTATTATGAGGAACAAAGGATCGAACAACCGGATTCAAGCTTTGAAAATCCCGATTCTTTTTCTATAACTGAAGTGACCGATAGGATATTAGAACACCTTAGAGTTATCGATCGCTATATAAAAGAATCTCGCGCAAGGGAAGAGGAGTCCCGCGCAAGAGAAGAATTAAATAAAGAAGAGATAACTGAAAGTGTAAAAATGGAAGAACAAATAAGTGAAAAACCGACACATGAGTTAAACAAACAAAAAGGTGAGGCCGACAACGTTAAAATTCAAGAAGAGTCTAATTTTGAAGAAATTAATCTCTTGTCACCTTCTTTCGAAAATCATTGTTTAGTACCCACTCATGCTAAGTTTTTAAAAGAGTTAAACACTAACACTAAAATTGACGAAACGGTAAGTGTTAAGTTAACTAATGATCAAACCTCACTAATAAAAGAAGACCCATTTGAAATTAACATTACACCGGTTCCATGTTTCTTTCAAAATTCATTTATTAGTAATGTTACAATCGATAAAGATCTTTGTGTTAACATAATGCCTAACTACATTTTCGAAAAATTAAGTATTAGTGATTTTTCTCCGCTTCAAATACCCATTTTTCTATCCAATCGGAAAGTAATAAAATCAATCGATGTAGTTGAGGATGTATTGGTTCAAACAAATCAAATGGTAATCCCGACCGACTTTGTCATCCTCGATGACGCTTCTCTAGTGTTGGGACGACCATTTATAAAAACTCACGAAGCTTTGAAAAATCGGAAGTTCAACAATCTACCTCTTCAATTAGGGGCATTTAAGAGAAGTGTCGATCTTGAGCGGTCAATGAAATATCCATTCGGCAATAATGACCCCCTAATTGAAGATGAAGATGAACCACACGACATGATAGAAAAGACAATGGAAGTCTTCATGGACGACTTTTCTATCTTTGGGGATTCATATGACCAATGCCTCGATAACCTTGAACGAATGCTATCCCGATGTGAGGAAACCAACCTCGCCCTTAATTGGGAAAAATGCCATTTCATGGTAACAGAGGGAATAGTACTCGGTCACAAAATCTCAAGCGAAGGAATGGAGGTGGATCGAGCCAAAATAGATACCATTTCTAGATTACCACCTCCATCCTCCGTAAGAGCTATCAGAAGTTTCCTAGGGCATGCTGGATTTTATAGGCGGTTTATCAAAGACTTTTCTAAAATTTCTAGGCCTCTAACAAAATTACTTGAAAAAGATGCCCCTTTCATCTTTGACAAGAATTGCAATCAAGCATTTCTAACCCTAAAGGAAATGTTAGTCAATGCACCTATCATGATAGCACCTGATTGGAATTTCCCTTTCGAAATCATGTGTGATGCTAGTGACTTTGCAGTTGGAGCTGTCTTGGGACAAAGAAAAGAAAAGCATTTCCACCCAATTTATTATGCTAGTAAAACACTTAATGATGCACAAGAAAATTACACAACAACTGAAAAAGAATTACTAGCTGTGGTATTTGCTTTTGATAAATTTCGTTCTTATCTTGTTCTTTCTAAAATTATAGTCTATACAGATCATGCAGCCATTCGATATCTCTTCAAAAAGCAGGACGCAAAACCACGTTTGATTCGGTGGATTCTACTCCTCCAAGAATTTGATATCGAAATCAAAGATAAAAGAGGAGCAGAAAATACCGCAGCAGATCATCTTTTACGCTTGGAAGACCCAGCTTTGGAGGCAACCAGGGACGAGCAAATCAATGAAAAATTCCCAACTGAGTCCCTGGAAATGGTGGAATATAAGGAAGAACCATGGTACGCCGACTATGCTAACTACCTAGCTAGCGGTATAGTCGCAAAAGGTTGGCCACATCATCAAAGAAAAAAATTCTTTGCTAATGTGAAACACTATTTTTGGGAAGATCCATATCTTTTCAAAATGTGTGCCGACCAACTCGTCCGACGATGCGTACATGGTAGCGAAGCACGAAGAGTTCTCCGCCATTGTCATGAAGGTCCATACGGAGGGCATCATGGTGCCGCTAGTACCGCACGAAAGGTATTTGATTCAGGATTTTATTGGCCAACCATTTACAAAGACGCCCAAAGTCTTGTCAAAACATGTGATGCTTGCCAAAGAACGTGTAATATTTCTTCCAAAAACGAAATGCCACAAAATGGCATTCTTGTTTGTGAAATCTTTGATGTGTGGGGACTTGACTTTATGGGACCTTTCCCACCGTCGAAAGGAAACAAATATATACTTGTGGCAGTAGACTACTTGTCTAAATGGGCCGAGGCACTTCCAACAAATGATGGAAGAGTCGTGGTAAGATTTCCGAAAAAACTATTCACTCGTTTTGGCACACCTAAAGCATTAATAAGTGATAGAGGTACCCATTTTTGCAACCATCAACTTGAAAAATTTTTAACAAGATATGGGGTTTATCACCGGGTCTCAACAGCATATCACCCTCAAACAAACGGGCAAGCCGAAGTGACTAATAGAGGTTTAAAACGAATACTCGAAAAAACCGTAGGGTTAAATAAAAAGGAATGGGCAGATAAATTAGATGATGCTTTATGGGCTTTTCGAACTGCTTATAAAACAACAATAGGTACAACCCCATATAAGCTAGTCTATGGAAAAAGTTGTCACTTGCAAGTAGAAATTGCACACAAAGCCTATTGGGCAATCAAAAATGTAAACTTAGATTTAGAATTTGCTGGTAAAAATCGATTTTGTCAATTAAATGAATTAGACGAACTTAGGAATTATGCATACTCAAACTCTGAAATTTATAAGGAAAGAATGAAAAATTTGCATAACAAACATATTAAACCTAATAAATTTCGAGTAGGAGATCTAGTTCTTTTTTTTAATTCACGACTTCGATTGTTTCCTGGTAAATTAAAGTCTAGGTGGTCAGGACCTTTTTCCATCACCCATATTTTCCCACACGGTGCAATCGAAATTAAATCTCGAAATGGGCCTCCATTCAAAGTCAATGGCCAACAGCTGAAACTCTATCAATGATTCATTGAGGATGAAGAGGAGGAGATCTCGCTTCAAACGATAGAAGAATGAAACCATCGTCATACCTGGTAAGTTACGAACGATCGGGACGATGTCTAAAGCGGTAAGTTTTCTAACCAAAGCTTATGGGAAACAAGGGCACTCACATGAGCACTAAAAAAAATTTCAAAACTTTGCTCGGCACGGGGCCGTGCCCGCACTGCAGTCGGGATATATCCCCTTTTTCATAACAGTTACAACATTCCACACGCCCCGTTTCCCCGAAAAAGCTCTGCTTCCAGGAGATTTTCCACATATTTTCGACGTCTCCTTTTGTTCTAACAACGTCAAGGTATGATTCTTACATCATTAGTAGATAGATTAGTTACTTGCATGTAATTAAAACACCAATAATTTGGGGAAAAATCTAGGGTTCTTGAAGTTCATCCGGATCGAACCTCAAATTTTTGTTTAGATCTGTTTGCATTTAGTTAGATTAGTGTTATGGGAAGTAAATCCACTTGTATTGTTCATAGATTAGCCCGATTTCTCATAAAAACCCCAAACCCTTGTTTTTTAACCGAAAAAGATAAAATTGATAGGGTAAACGGGTTATTTTGGGGAAAACGGCGCTTGGGGTTTCAATTTTGGGGAAAACCGCGCCTATTGGACCAAAAATTTTCAAGTTTTCAAAACCGGGTCGAAAAATGGAATTTTTGTGTAACAGACGCCTGGACACGGGGCCGTGTCCGCTGAACACGGGGTCGTGTCCAGCCCACTGTTAGCAGTTTTGTCCGAAAATGCTAATGTTTCGTGCTAACTTTTGGTGTATTCTTTCAGATGGCAAGGAAGTTCACAAGATTTAACGCAAATGAGCTCGATGAGAGGGCTAGATACGAAGTACTTCAGACAAGGCCGGAGGAATACCCAAGGCAAGCATGCACGGATTTGTTATCATTGGTAAACCAACTCGACCGCTTCAACAACCTTGTCACGGGACCACTAAGAGTCGCTTTAACAACTCGACTCCGTTCCGTCCACGAATGCACTTTGGAATTCTATAGCACCTTCACGTTCAACTCAAGGTGCGACCCATTCGACAATGATGGGGTAGCATTCAGATGTGGCGGAACTAAATATTCGATCTCTATGGCATAATTTGGGTCGATTGTCGGGTTGTATGTGGAAGAAGATGCAAGTAACGAGGAAAATACTGGAGGGATGAGAGAGATAGGTGAAAACGATCGCCAAGCCGCGTGGGCTCAGATTGGTGAAGGGTATTACAATCCGAGTAGCACTAAGAGTACGAAATTGAGGGATCCGCTTTACAGATACATCCATAGGCTCCTCGGCTACTCTCTTAGTCAAAGACACGATAGCGGTGGCGTCGTTGGGTTAAGAGATTTGGTTGTCCTCCACTGCATCCATAACCACAGGTCGCTTGATGTTCCGTTCCTCATGCTCCGAAACATGCATCATAACCGCCTTGCTAGTGCACCGACCCCTATCTTCTTTGGCGGATGGGTGTATCGTCTCTTCAGGCACTTCACCCGCATACCTAGGTCATTCGACAGGAGCCCATGGTCGGGTAGGGTAGATATACACATCTGCCGCTCAATGAACCTAATTTATGAAGCTGAAGACGGGACGGTAAGCTTTCAAAGGATGCAAGGTCATGCATGGAACCCGCAAGAAGCACTTGTCCTCCACGCTCCACAACATCATCAGTACCAATACTAGCCCCATGGTGATCTGGGCTAATCCTCCTCAGGAGGCGGTTTTCCTAACCTTCAAAGTTTACATGATTTGTTGCAGGAAAACCTCATGTGCACCAGGAACACCTACAATATGGCAAGCAACACGTACAACCGGGTTGGGATGATCGAGAGAAACATATCCGATATCCAAGATGATATTGGAAATATCCAGGAGTACATAGCTGGCCATGGTGGGGATGATGATGACGAAGACGAGGACATGGATTAGGCGGGAGGAGCGGAGGAAGAAGCGGTTGGTTGGTGATTCCCCAGGTTAACCTTTTCCATCTTGAACAATTTGAGGCCTGCGTGCCAAGTGTTGAACAATTTACTTTCCCTAACTTCTTTTATTTTCTGCATTTATTTTTCTTTTAACTTTGACTTGGATGTTGAACTTGGTGAAATTAGTATGTTTGCTATGATGTGGTATGGTATTTATTGATTAAGCAGGTACATACGAGGCTTAGAGTACTAAGCATTAGTACTACTAAAGCCGGGATAGGAAAACCGAAGAAAGAAACCTGTTTTTCAACCTTGCAGATTGTCCACACGGGGCCGTGTCCAGCCGATACGCCCCCGTGCCCACTCCCCTGAACCTGCTGTTTGTTTTAGTTCTGCAGACTTTGACAGACACGGGGACGTGTCCACCCAACACGCCCCCGTGTCCACCTTCTGTAAGTTTTCGTTACTGGCACCTGAACACGGGGTCGTGCCCACCAGGCACGGGGCCGTGTCCAGTGCCCAGTAACACAATTTTTTTTGCTTTTTACACCTTTTTACACATTCAATCAACCAAAAAAATTATTTTTGGGACACATTGAGGACAATGTGTAATTTAAGTGTGGGGGGGATGCTAAAACCTTGAATCTTGCAAGTCCTAAATACAAGCCTTACACAAAACTCTATTGGAACCGCTAATCACCCCAAATTTTTTCAAAAAATTTCAATTTTTTTACTTGTCTAGGTTTAACTTGGGAATTTCAAGTTCTAAAAAGGTTATATTTTTACGAATTTACAACCGATAGCGTCGTGATAAAAAAAACCAACATAAGAAAATTATGAAAAGGCATGACAAGCTTAGTTAAAATTTAATTATATATACTTGATCACATAAAACCCCATTCCCACAAAAGTTAGTTTTGAGCCTTTATTGAGCATACAAATACATATCTTTAAACTAAATGCTTATTTTTCGTTTCTTGTGTGAATAGCCGCTTGGTTCTTACGACTCTAGAACTTGCCATGACGATACATTCCCGGTCCTTACCAACTTAAACCCGAGTAAGTAAATGATGGAGGCATTAGGACTAACCCTTTTTATTTCTACACCATTATTTTTCTTTTTTTTTACCACCTACCCAAAACCCCCCTAGTTAACCCCTTTGAACCTAAACCTTTTCATTTCATAACCCAAACAAACACCCTTTTACCCACAAAAACCTTTTTCGTTTTTAACCCTTTGTTTTAGTAACTAGCTTGGTTTTTCGTATGACTTTTCAAAATATATATATATATATATATATATTTGTTGATGATGAAGCAAAAAACAAATAAACAAACAAGTTCATCAAAAATAACTTTGTTTGGAATAATGGCTTCATCAAAATAATAAAAAGTTGAAAAATAGAAAGTCTTACGAAAACCAATGCTTTTTACGCTTTTTCGCCCTTTTCTACTAACCACTAACCCAACCACCTACCTTTAACCCAAGCCTAACCCTTCACCCAAAAGTCCTCTTGATATTTACAAAGGTATATAAGTTAAAAAGGAGGAGGATTGATTGCTTGGCAAGCCTATGGTAGGAGTAAGTTCCATGCCGCTCTCGAGTGATCCACAAAAATACATCTTCGGCCGAGTGTTGAGTGATCCCCCGTGAGGTATGTGAACTTGTATATAAAGAAAATTTTAAAGAGGCATGTTATGCCCTA
>JARYGA010012139.1:0-48764 GCA_030545235.1 Helianthus tuberosus
ATTTCAACCTGGCTCTTTATCATTCAAACTCCCCCTTGAATGTTGATCTAATCTTCATCATCTTCAGCTTTTCTTTCACGAATGATGTTCCAGGATCTAACTCTGGCTCTAACTCCGTCAGACTCCCCCTTTCATCAAGCTAGGATCGCTGTCTGGAATTTGCTATCGCCTTGAGATCGAATCCTGGCTCATCTGCACATAACTCAACCATTTGAAAGATAAACGAATTTCACATTAATAATCTCTGCTGCATCACTTGGTTTCATATTATTCAAAAAAATTTATCTCAAACAACTTTCCCAAACCACTATCGTTCATTCTGTTTAGCACTTGGAATTTTGAAAATCAGCTCTCCAACATCAGTTGTCGAAAATCCTTTTGAATTTTCAAAATTACACTAAAACACAATCTTTTTGGGTTTTTGTATTTAATGGAAAGCAGTAAATAAATATTTATAGACAATATTTTTGTGAGTCCGTGTAAGAGGATCATATCAGTTTTTGAGACATATCACTAACACCGTTGATCTTGATTAATCATTAAATTTTAAACAAATTCACTTCTGATTGTTAGTATTGTGGTCCACTTAAACTTCTACACATGTTTCAATTGTTTCGAGATACGAATTAGTATTTTAAGAACTAACTTTCTCATGTGTCCCACCTCAGAATATACTCCTGTATCGAAATTCCCTAGATTCAGTCTTACAAGTGAGTATACCAATCTGATATCTGTACTCTGGGTTGTGCGAGGCCTTGAGAGCTCAGGTACGAACTACCGTTCGATCAAAGAGATAAAGGCTCGACTTTTAGGTGTGTTTCCTTTAGGGAATCTTTTCTTCAACTGCCATTGATTCATATTTTTCGATATTTTTCAATTTTTTAGCAGATGGAGAAGCTTTAAAAAGCGCATTAAAATATTATACGAGAACTAGGCTATTGCTTCCGCAAAATAAGAAGTCCTGGTATAATACCCCAGATATCAAACAGTATAAAGACCTAGTATCTCAGAATCAGGCAATCTCTCAAACAAGATTTCGGGGGTTACCCATATATCCGAGAGATGTTCCCCACGAGATAAGCAAGTTTTGATATTTTAGGTTTATATCTCGAACAATCTACTAACTGTGTGAAGCCTACTGTCACATCATTAGTGAGACTTGTTTAAAATCATTTTGACTTTACAAATCTTTAGCAGGTTGTGATAGTCCACTGATGTACTATCATTTCCTCTTTTTCACAACAAGACTCGATTTTAGCTTTTTCATTGTTTTTTTATTTTTCAAATTTTCTAATTTTTTTAAAAAATTTTACTCCCCCTAAAATAAAAAATATGTTTCAATTTTTTATTTTACGAGAAAATTTGAAAATGTTCCACTTGTAGGAACACTAAACTGTACAAAGTTAAATTGACAACATGATGTGAATTGCTTCAAATCGCAATCCCTTGGCATAAACAATCAGAACTCCCCCTGACAACAAACTATTTTCCCATTATGATCTCAAAACACTTAAGTTTGTTTTAATCAAAATGGTTTTTCCGGAAAATTAGTTTTGTATGTCATTTCACAAACCATTTGTAGGTTAGAGGATCAATCTTCATTACTTTGTTGTTTTTTTTTAATCACTAGAAACCACTTGTAGGAAAGTTAGATCAAGTTCAACTTAATGACCTTGATTAACTTCTTGAAAGTGGAAACCTTCTTTCAACCACTTGTAGATTCACTTAACCACCATTACCACATGTAAATTTTTCAAACAAACATTTTCAAGAATGATGTCGATTCCTGCTCCACGATTACCAACTTGGGAGCTCCGGCAGGTCAGGATTTTCACTTAAAGAGATTCACCCAAGCCTGACGACCCTTGGGTGGTTCCAGATTTGCAGCCCGCAATGAAGGAAAATTAACATCATACATTGACAGAACTGACTTCTCACTTTTTACCTCAACTTTTGGCTCCTCTAATTTTGACGAATCAGAATCATTGCCCGAACGTGGCTCCTTTGACTTTGACGAGTCAAATTCATTGCCAGAAGATGGCTCTTTTGTTTTCGCAGAAACAAATTCATCGCCATTCTTTATTGGAACCCAATCTTTCCTAGATTTAGGTTTTCCAAATTCGTCAACTTGTGACATGAACAATTTTTCACAATTTCTTTTATACTCAAACACTTTGATAAAGACTTTATCCAAAAAATTAACTTTCTTTGATTTTTTATCAGTTTGATTAGTCAATTTTTCTTTCTTTATCTTCTCTTTTGTCCTCAGATTTGTATCTGATGAATTCGTTTTACTTTTTGCTGAGTAAATCGATTCATCAGAACTTTTATCTGAATCACCAGTTGTACCCGAGGACAAAATCTTTTCAAGATACTCCCTCGCTTTCTTTCTTTTCTTTCTCAATCGATCTTTCTGCCCTTGTGAAAGTTTCACTTTCTGTTCTTTCATTTTCTGATCTTTGGGCTTTTCTTCAATTTTGATCGATTTTTTCACTGTTCCATGAGATTCAGCCCTCGATCTTCCCTTTGATCTCATTTGGCAATCTCTGGCAATATGACCTTTGATTTGACATTCATAACATCTCCTCGTCTCAAACATCTGACTTTGGCAGTTAACAGCAATGTGTCCTTGAAAACCACATGTGTAACACACTTTGTTATCGTACCATTTTCCACTTTCAAACCACACACTTAGATCATAACATTGTTTGGCTTTATGGTAATCATCACTCCTCTTGTAAGCTTGATTTGACTTTTGAGCACTGTGGTCAAACCCGCACCACTTATTACCAACTTTTTGTGAGTTTTGTTTTTCAAATTTTTGTGGTTTTTTATAACGATTGGATGATTGAACTGATGATCTTTTATTGTTGTTTTGAAAATTTTTCGAATTTTTAACATTTTGTTTTTGTTCTACATTCTTCTTAAAAGGTTTTTGCTTTGAGCATTCACCTCTTTCAGTAGATTGTAAAACAGTTTCTTGAAATTTTTCTTTTAATTTCAAAAGTATTTTC
Source organism: Helianthus tuberosus (assembly GCA_030545235.1). Classification (NCBI taxonomy): domain Eukaryota; kingdom Viridiplantae; phylum Streptophyta; class Magnoliopsida; order Asterales; family Asteraceae; genus Helianthus; species Helianthus tuberosus. Next base: position 3,015 of record JARYGA010012139.1, read on the forward strand.
TTTTTATCATCTTCATCATCAGATTTATCATCACAATCTTCAATTATGACCTTGTCATAATTTGTGACATTGTCACTTATTGGAACTTCATTGATCGGTTTTGGACATAATTGATCTAGTATTGCTGATGTTGTCACAAAACCTTTCAATTTCTTTTCTAGATCATCAATTTTATTTCTAGCACTCTCAACTTCTTTTTCAAGTTGAGAGATTTTCTCAAGATATGAATTTATTGCCTTTTCATTTTCAATTTTATTTTCTTCAAAAACAGATTTTTCAGTTTGAAATTTTGTTTCTTTTTCTTTTAAATTTTTGTTTTCCAATTTTATCCAAAAATCTTCATTTTCAGAAGATTTTATTTTGTTTTCAAAATCTTTTTTAGCTTTCAATTTTTCATTTTCCAAAAATGTTATTTTATTTTGAAATTCTTTTTCATTTTCTTTCAAATTTTTGTTTTCCAATGTCAAACTCTCCACATCTTTCAAGAGTTTGACATTGTCTGCTTTGAATTCATCACATTTTGAACACACAGTTTCAGAACTAGAAGTTTCACTTTTCTCGGATTCTTCATTCTTTAAAATTCTCTTTGTCTCTGTCTTGTATGTACCTGCACAAAAAAAATTTAACAAAATCAAGAGGATTCATATTTTCATCAATATAACAACCACTCTTAATATCATATTTCATAACATTTTTTGCTGCAAGACACATATTGACTCTTTGTCTCATTTCAAGAATGACATCCAAACTTATTTTTTCTAAGTTCTTTTCTATTTCATTCATCAACCCCTTCTTTTTCTTTTCATTTTCATACTTGTGTGTTTTGAGCTCACTGATGAATTTTTTTGGATAGAAATCGGAGAATCTAGAATCCTTTACCAGGTTTCTCAAAAATTCATTCCCCTCTGCAGGTAATGCATTTGCTAATCTTAATACCTGTTTAGCATTTAAATGCGTAAACGGGTTATTTTGGGAAAAACAACACTTAGGGTTTCATTTTCAGGGGAAACCGCATCTATTGGACCAAAAATTTTCAATTTTTCGAAACCGGGACGAAAAATGAAATTTTTGTGTAACAGACGCCTGGACACTGGGCCGTGTCCGCTGAACACGGGGCCGTGTCCAGCTCACTGTTTGCAGTTTTGTCCGAAACTACTTCTGTTTCGTGCTAACTTTTGGTGTATTCTTTCAGATGGCTAGGAAGTTCACAAGATTTAACGCAAATGAGCTCGATGAGAGGGCTAGATTCGAGATACTTCAAACGAGGCCGGAGGAATACCCAAGGCAAGCATGCACGGAACTGTTAACTATGGTGAATCAAATCGACCGTTTCAACAACATTGTCACGGGACCACTCAGAATCGCTTTAACAACTCGACTCCGTTCCGACCACGAATGCACTTTGGAATTCTATAGCACCCTCACATTCAACTCAAGGTGCGACCCATTCGACAATAATGGGGTAGCATTCCGATGCGGCGGAACTAGGTATTCGATCTCTATGGCACAATTTGGGTCGATTGTCGGGTTGTATGCGGAAGAGGATGCAGGCAACGAGGAAATACTGGAGGAATGCGAGAGATAGGTGAGAACGAACGCCAAGCCATTTGGGCTCAGATTGGTGAAGGGTACTACAATCCGAGCAGCACTAAGAGTACGAAGCTGAGGGATCCGCTATACAGATACATCCATAGGCTCCTCGGCTACTCTCTTAGCCAAAGGCATGATAGTAGTGGCGTCGTTGGGTTAAGAGATCTACTTGTCCTCCATTGCATCCACAACCGTAGGCCGCTCGATGTTCCGTTCTTCATGCTCCGAAACATGCATCATAACCGCCTTGCTAGTGCACCAACCCCTATCTTCTTTGGGGATTGGGTGTACCGTCTCTTCAGGCACTTCACCCGCATACCTAGGTCATTTGAGAGGAGCCCATGGTCGGGCAGGGTGGATATACACATATGTCGCTCAATGAACCTAGTTTATGAGGCGGAAGACGGGACGGTAAGCTTTCAAAGGATGCAAGGTCATGCATGGAACCCGCAAGAGGCACTTGTCCTCCACGCTCCACAACATCATCAATATCAATACCAACCCCAAGGTGATCCGGGCCAATCCTCCTCGGGAGGCGGTTTTCCTAATTTCCAAAGTTTGCATGATTTGTTGCAGGAAAACCTTATGTGCACCAGGAACACATACAACATGGCAAGCAACACGTACCACCGGGTTGGAGCTTTAGAGAGAAACATAACCGATATCCAAGATGATATTGGATATATCCGGGACCACATTGCAGGCCATGGAGGGGATGATGATGATGATGATAATGATGAAGACATGGAGTAGGCGGGAAGAGCGGAGGAAGATGCGGTTGGTTGATGATTCCCCAGGTTAACCCTTTTCTAATCTTGAACAATTTGAGGCCTGCGTGCCAAGTGTTGAACAATTTACTTTCCCTAACTTCTTTTATTTTCTGCATTTTATTTTTCTTTTAACTTTGTTGACATGGATGTTGAACTTGGTAAAATTAGGATGTTTGCTATGTTTTGGTGGAGTGTTTATTGATTAAACAGGTACAAACGAGGCTTAAAGTACTAAGCATTAGTAGTACTAAAGCCGGGACAGGAAAATCGAAGAAAGAAACCTGTTTATCAAATTTGCAGACTGTCCACACGGGGCCGTGTCCAGCCGCCACGCCCCCGTGCCCACTCCCCTGAACCTGCTGTTTGTTTTAATTCTGCAGACTTTGACAGACACGGGGACGTGTCCAACCAACACGCCCACGTGTCCACCTTCTGTAAGTTTTTATTACTGGCACCTGAGCACGGGGTCGTGTCCACTCAACACGGGGTCGTGCCCAGGTAAACAGTAACACAAAATTTTTGCTTTTCACACCTTTTACACATTCAATCAACCTAAAAACTTATTTTTGGGACACATTGAGGACAATGTGTAATTTATGTGTGGGGGGGATGCTAAAACCTTGAATCTTGCAAGTCATAAATACAAGCCTTACACAAAACTCTATTGGAACCGCTAATCACCCCAAATTTTTTCAAATTTTTTTCATTTTTTTACTTGTCTAGGTTTAACTCGGGAAATTCAAGTTCTCAAAAAGGTTATATTTTTACGAATTTACAACTGATAGCGTCGTGATAAAAAGAACCAACATAAGAAAATTATGAAAAGGCATGACAAGCTTAGTTAAAATTTGATTATATATACTTGATCACATAAAAACCCATTCCCACAAAAGTGAGTTTTGAGCCTTTATTGAGCATACAATTACATATCATTAGACTAAATGCTCATCTTTCGTTTCTTGTGTGAATAGCCGCTTGGTTCTTACGACTCTAGAACTTGCCACGACGATACATTCCTGGTCCTTATCAACTTAAACCCGAGTAAGTAAATGATAAAGGCATTAGGACTAACCCCTTTTTATTTCTACACCATTATTTTTCTTTTTTTTTTTATCACCTACCCAAAATCCCCCTAGTTAACCCCTTTGAGCCTAAACCTTTTCATTTCATAACCCAAACCAAACACCCTTTCACCCAAACCTTTTTTTTATTTTTAACCCTTTGTTTTAGTAACTAGCTCGGTCTTTCGTATGACTTTTCAAAAAAAAAAAAATAATAATAATAAATTTTGTTGATTATGAAGCAAAAGCAAATAAACAAACAAGTCTTTCAAAAATGACTTTGTTTGAAAAATAGCTTCATAGAAATAAAAGTGGGAAAATAAAAAGTCTTACGAAAACTGACGCTTGTTACGCTTTAGCCCTTTTTTACTAACCACTAACCACCAACCCAACCACCTACCTTTAACCCAAGCCTAACCCTTCACCCAAAAGTCCTCTTGATATTTACAAAGGTATATAAGTTAAAAAGGAGGAGGATTGATTGCTTGGCAAGCCTATGGTAGGAGTAAGTTCCATGCCGCTCTCGAGTGATCCACAAAAATACATTTTCGGCCGAGTGTTGAGTGATCCCCGTGAGGTATGTGAACTTGTATATAAATAGAATTTTAAAAAGGCATGTTATGCCCTAATAAGTAATTTATCTTATGAGAAGTTTTAAATAAATCATGACGAATAGGATTGTAAATAAATAAAAATAAAACTAAATAAAGAATCTTGGAAATCCCGACACTCTACGACAAGCCCAAAAACCTTCTTCTCTACCCATTCCATTTGGGTGTGTAATAGCCACATATTAAAGAGTTTTGCTTGAGGACAAGCAAAGATTCAAGTGTGGGGGTATTTGATGTGTGCAAAATGCAACATATAAATTTCATCAATTGTGGCATAAAACTAACCATTTTTTAGAACTAATGTTGGAAAAAGTGTGCTTTTGTCTTCCTTTTGTATTTTCAGGATTAAATGAGCTTAAATTAACAAAAGAAGGAAAAATACATCAAAATCTAACATAAATACAAGAAAAGGAACAAGACGTGACATGCCCGACCCCACGACAGCATCTTCCCAAGCAAAACAAGACAACAGAAGACTGAACACGCCCCGTGCTCAGCCAGCACGGGGGCGTGCCCAAGTGTCAGCAGAAAAGACAAAGTGGTAGAAGCTTCTATTTCCCACCACGGGGCCGTGCTCAGTGGACACGGGGCCGTGGTCAACTATAAGATTCGCACAATCCAGCAAATCTGCATAATACAAAGATTCTTCTGCACCACGGGGTCGTGCACAGCAGACATGGGGGCGTGGTCAACTAAAAAGACAAAACTGCATTAAATGAAGAAAGAGAAGGATGTGGACACGGGGCCGTGCCCGAGCTTCTGTTCAGCCTATAAATAGGAGTGCTTGGCTCAAGCTCAAACCATCCCTTGGCACACCACCTCTCTCACACTTCACCCACCACCCACCACCACCATAACACCATCATCCACCACCATCATCCATTATCCATCGTAGAGTGTGTGAGTCGTCTCGGGATCCAATATTGATCGTAAGAGTTCTTGACAATCAAGGCCATGTTTGCCTAAGTCTCTTACATCACTTGGTGAAGACAAAGTGTCTAGTGTAAAACTTTTTATTTCTAATCTTTTCGCACTTTTTATTTGGTTTTGTATTAATGACTTTAATAACTAGTTGCTTATGTTGAAGGTGATCTTTCCTTATCGTTTGTCCGTGGTGTCTTGGCATTATTTTACTGTCTATATAAAATAAAAGATTTTCACCATTCATATCTCCACGGTCTATATGGAGGTATGTTGGCTACCTGGTCAGGGGTTAAGGGAACGGTTTGGTTAAGGTCTTGCCATTGTTCAGCGTTTAGAGGTCCTGCAATGGACCTGGGTCAAATTTAGTAGGACCTCCTTCAATGCTTCACGGTATTGGATGGCGGGGGTCCAAACTCTTTGATCCCCTCATAAGTTAACTACTATTAATACTATAACCCGGCTATTTAGGACTGTATCCCTGCTGACTCAGACTACTTAGTCGAGGGTAACGTCACCTTCAAAAGAGGGCCCTACCATAATATTGCATTAATAACTTAATTAATTATCTTCCAATAATCCACCCTTTTAGGATTGTATCCTTGCTGACTCAAACTACTGGGGTGAGGGTAACGTCACCTTCAAAAGAGGGGCCTACTACAATAACTAAGATAATCTCTTAATAAGTGAAAAAGTGCGGAAATAATCAAAGGTTACACTAGATACGAGTCGGAACCAAGTGATTCATCTTGTCTATCTGTTTTTCTTTTTATTTTTATTTTCAGCATTTTTAGTTAGTTTTATTTTTCTTAGTTTAAAACATTTTTCTAAACTTTTTGATTTGATTAGACGTTGAGGATAAACCGGTACTAAAAGCTCTTATGTCCTTGGACGACCTCGGTATCTTACCAACACTATACTACGCTCACGATGGGTGCACTTGCCCATATGTGTGTCTAGTGTTAGTAAATATCGTGTTTTATAAATTTAAAACTTGACTAAAAAGTGTTAAAGGGGCTTAAAATATACACCTAATATATATAACACTCGACTACGCATCAAGTTTTTGGCGCCGTTGCCGGGGACACAAGGATTTTAAGAAAGCTTAAAATCGATGGCCTAATCAGTTTTTCAAAACCTTTTTAAAACGCGCGCAATTTTTTTTTTCTGCATTTTAGTTTAGTTTTGCATTTACAGTAACCTGTACACGGGGCCGTGTTCACTGAACACGGGGCCGTACTGCACATTTTCATAAAAACACCCAGTAACAGTAGCTTGAACACGGGCCGTGCTCACTGAACACGCCCCATGCTCAACGAAATCAGTAAATTTAATTAAAACGCCCAGATACAGATCCTGAACACGGGGCCGTGCTCACTGAACACGGGGCCGTGTCCAGCCTCTGTTTCCGTTTTTATTTTTGTTTTCTGATCTCGAGACTTGGTTGTGGTCTGCTGAGTGATTCTTATGGATCAATACTCAGGAGGTTACAACTACACCTATGAGGAGGATGATTATAGGAGTAATTATTGCACTAATTGTCGTAACACACACTCGGTTCAAAATAATCACTCATATCAACCATCCAATTCATACACTTACTATGAGGAACCCAGGTACAAGCCACCAACTTCATACACATCCTATGAAGACCAAAGGTATGAACCTCCTCCCTCATACTCATATTTTGATGAACCAAGGTATGAGCCTTCATACTCGTACTTTGAGGAACCAAGATATGAGCCACCACCTTCGTATGCTTATTATGAGGAACCATGGCGTGAACAACCCACCTCATATGAGTATTATGAAGAACAAAATTACGACCCTTATCCATCATATGCTTACAATGAAGAACAATGGTGTGAACCATCAACTTCATATGGGTATTATGAGGAACAAAGGATCGAACAACCGGATTCAAGCTTTGAAAATTCCGATTCTTTTTCTATAACCGAAGTAACCGATAGGATATTAGAACACATTAGAGTTATCGATCCCTGTATAAAAGAATCTCGCGCAAGGGAAGAGGAGTCCCGCGCAAGAGAAGAATTAAAAAAGGAAGAGATAACTGAAAGTGTAAAAATGGAAGAACAAATAAGTGAAAAACCGACACATGAGTTAAACAACGATAAAGGTGAGTCCGACAACGTTAAAATCCAAGAAGAGTCTAATTTTGAAGAAATTAATCTCTTGTCACCTTCTTTTGAAAATCATTGTTTAGTACCCACTCATGCTAAGTTTTTAAAAGAGTTAAACACTAACACTAAAATTGACGAAACAATAAGTGTTAAGTTAACTAATGATCAAACCTCACTAATAAAAGAAGACCCATTTGAAATTAACATTACACCGGTTCCATGTTTCTTTCAAAATTCGTTTATTAGTAACGTCACAATTGATAAAGATCTTTGTGTTAACATAATGCCTAACTATATTTTCGAAAAATTAAGTATTAGTGATTTTTCTCCACTTCAAATACCCATTTTTCTATCCAATCGGAAAGTAATAAAATCAATCGGTGTAGTTGAGGATGTTTTGGTTTAAACAAATCAATTGGTAATCCCAACCGACTTTGTCATCCTCGATGACGCTCCTCTAGTGTTGGGACGACCATTTGTAAAGACTCACGAAGCTTTGAAAAACCGGAAGTTCAACAATCTACCTCTTCAATTAGGGGCATTTAAAAGAAGTGTCGATCTTGAGCGGTCAATGAAATATCCATTCGGCAATAATGACCCCCAAATTGAAGATGAAGATGAACCACCCGATACAAGTGAAGAGATTGACCACTTTGTTGAAGAAGAGGTCGCCATAGAACAAACTTTTAAAGTTCTTGATCGAAATGAGCAACCAAATAAGGAGTCTCCTAAAGACCCACCACTTGAGCTCAAAGAACTTCCAAAAGGTTTGGAATATGCTTTTCTGGACAAAGATGGTAATTTACCTGTAATTATTTCGTCTAAATTAGATAGCTTAGAAAAAGAAAAATTAATTAGTCTTTTGAAAAAACATAAAAACGCAATAGCTTGGAAACTTGTAGACATAAAAGGAATTAGTCCTTCCATGTGCACGCACAAAATTTTAATGAATGATGACTACAAATCGGTAATACAACCACAACGTCGTGTAAATCCAAATGTTCAAGAAGTGGTTAAAAATGAAGTCATCAAATTACTTGACGCCGGACTTATCTATCCTATTTCCGATAGTCCTTGGGTAAGCCCCGTCCAAGTAGTTCCAAAGAAAGGAGGTATGACGGTAATAACTAACGAAAAGAATGAATTAATACCAACGAGAACCGTCACATGATGGAGAGTATGTATAGATTATAGACGATTAAATGAAGCTACGAGAAAATATCACTTTCCTTTACCCTTCATTGATCAAATGTTAGAAAGATTATCCGGTCATAAATTTTATTGTTTCTTGGATGGTTTTTCAGGTTACTTTCAAATCCCGATAGCACCCGAAGACCAAGAAAAGACAACTTTCACATGTCCCTATGGAACTTTTGCTTATCGACGCATGCCGTTTGGTCTATGTAATACCCCCGCAACATTCCAACGTTGCATGGTAGCCATTTTCCATGATATGACAGAAAAGACAATGGAAGTCTTCATGGACGATTTTTCTATCTTTGGGGATTCATATGACCAATGCCTCAATAACCTTGAACGAATGCTATCCCGATGTGAGGAAACTAACCTCGCCCTTAATTGGGAAAAATGCCATTTCATGGTAACGGAGGGAATAGTACTCGGTCACAAAATCTCAAGCGAAGGAATGGAGGTGGATCGAGCCAAAATCGATACCATTTCTAGATTACCACCTCCATCCTCCGTAAGAGCTATCAGAAGTTTCCTAGGGCATGCCGGATTTTATAGACGATTTATCAAAGACTTTTCTAAAATCTCAAGGCCTCTAACAAAATTACTTGAAAAAGATGCTCCTTTCAACTTTGACAAGGATTACAATCAAGCATTTCTAACCTTAAAGGAAATGCTAGTCAATGCACCTATCATCATAGCGCCTGATTGGAAATTTCCTTTCGAAATCATGTGTGATGCTAGTGACTTTGCAGTTGGAGCTGTCTTGGGACAAAGAAAAGAAAAGCATTTTCACCCAATTTATTATGCTAGTAAAACACTAAATGATGCACAAGAGAATTACACAACAACTGAAAAAGAATTACTAGCTGTGGTATTTGCTTTTGATAAATTTCATTCTTATCTTGTTCTTTCTAAAACTATAGTCTATACAGATCATGCAGCCATTCGATATCTCTTTAAGAAGCAAGACGCCAAACCACGTTTGATTCGGTGGATTCTACTCCTCCAAGAATTTGATATTGAAATCAAAGACAAAAGAGGAGCAGAAAATACCGCTGCAGATCATCTTTCACGCCTAGAAGACCCAGCTTTGGAAGCAACCAGGGACGAGCAAATCAACGAAAAATTCCCAACTGAGTCCCTGGAAATGGTGGAATACAAGGAAGAACCATGGTACGCCGACTATGCTAACTACCTAGCTAGCGGTATAGTCGCAAAAGGTTGGCCGCATCATCAAAGGAAAAAATTCTTTGCCAATGTGAAACACTATTTTTGGGAAGATCCATATCTTTTCAAAATGTGTGCCGACCAACTCGTCCGACGATGCGTACATGGTAGCGAAGCAAGAAGAATTCTCCGCCATTGTCATGAAGGTCCTTACGGAGGGCATCATGGTGCCGCTAGTACCGCACGAAAGGTATTTGATTCAGGATTTTATTGGCCAACTATTTACAAAGACGCCCAAAGTCTTGTCAAAACATGTGATGCTTGCCAAAGAACAGGTAATATTTCTTCCAAAAACAAAATGCCACAAAATGGCATTCTTGTTTGTGAAATTTTTGATGTGTGGGGACTCGACTTTATGGGACCTTTCCCACCGTCGAAAGGAAACAAATATATACTTGTGGCAGTGGATTACTTGTCTAAATGGGCCGAGGCCGAGGCACTTCCAACAAATGATGGAAGAGTCGTGGTAAGATTTCTGAAAAAATTATTCTCTCGTTTTGGCACACCTAAAGCATTAATAAGTGATAGAGGTACCCATTTTTGCAACCATCAACTTGAAATTTTTTTTACAAGATATGGGGTCTATCACAGGGTCTCGACAGCGTATCACCCTCAAACAAACGGACAAGCCGAAGTGACTAATAGAGGTTTAAAACAAATACTTGAAAAAACCGTAGGGTTAAATAAAAAGGAATGGGCAGATAAATTAGATGATGCTTTATGGGCTTTTCGAACTGCTTATAAAACAACAATAGGTACAACCCCATATAAGCTAGTCTATGGAAAAAGTTATCACTTGCCAGTAGAAATTGCACACAAAGGCTACTGGGCAATAAAAAATGTAAACTTAGATCTAGAGTTTGCTGGTAAGAATCGATTTTGTCAATTAAATGAATTAGACGAACTTAGGAATTATGCATACTCAAACTCCGAAATTTATAAGGAAAGAATGAAAAATTTACATGACAAGCATATTAAACCTAATGAATTTCGGGTAGGAGATCTAGTTCTTTTGTTTAATTCACGACTTCGATTATTTCCTGGTAAATTAAAGTCTAGGTGGTCAGGACCTTTTTCCATCACCCATATTTTCCCACACGGTGCAGTAGAAATTAAATCTCGAAATGGGCCTCCATTCAAAGTCAATGGCCAACGGCTAAAACTCTATCAAGGATTCGTTGAGGATGAAGAAGAAGAGATCTCGCTTCAAACGGTGGAAGAATGAAACCAACATCATACCTGGTAAGTTACGAACGATTGGGACGACATCTTAAGCGGTAAGTTTTCTAACCAAAGCTTATGGGAAACAAGGGCACTCACACGAGCACTAAAAATTTTTTTAAACTTTGCTCGGCACGAGGCCGTGTCCGCGCTGCAGTCGGGATAAATCCCCTTTTTCAAAAACAGTTACTTCATTCCACACGCCCCGTTTCCCCAAAAAAGCTCTGGTTCTAGGCGATTTTTCGCAGATTTTCGACGTCTCCTATCGCTCTAACAACATCAAGATGGCTAGGAAGTTCACAAGATTTAACGCAAATGAGCTCGATGAGAGGGCTAGATTCGGGATACTTCAAACGAGGCCCGAGGAATACCTAAGGCAAGCATGCACGGAACTGTTAACTATGGCGAATCAAATCGACCGATTCAACAACATTGTCACGGGACCACTCAGAGTCGCTTTAACAACTCGACTCCGTTCCGTCCATGAATGCACTTTGGAATTCTATAGCACCCTCACATTCAACTCAAGGTGCGACCCATTCGACAATAATGGGGTAGCATTCCGATGCGGCAGAACTAGGTATTCGATCTCTATGGCACAATTTGGGTCGATTGTCGGGTTGTATGCGGAAGAGGATGCAGGCAACGAGGAAAATACTGGAGGAATGCGAGAGATAGGTGAGAACGAACGCCAAGCCATTTGGGCTCAGATTGGTGAAGGGTACTACAATCCGAGCAGCACTAAGAGTACGAAGCTGAGGGATCCGCTATACAGATACATCCATAGGCTCCTCGGCTACTCTCTTAGCCAAAGGCACGATAGTAGTGGCGTCGTTGGGTTAAGAGATCTACTTGTCCTCCATTGCATCCACAACCGTAGGCCGCTCGATGTTCCGTTCCTCATGCTCCGAAACATGCATCATAACCGCCTTGCTAGTGCACCAACCCCTATATTCTTTGGGGGATGGGTGTACCGTCTCTTCAGGAACTTCACCTGCATACCTAGGTCATTTGAGAGGAGCCCATGGTCGGGCAGGGTGGATATACACATATGTCACTCAATGAACCTAGTTTATGAGGCGGAAGATGGGACGGTAAGCTTTCAAAGGATGCAAGGTCATGCATGGAACCCGCAAGAGGCACTTGTCCTCCACGCTCCACAACATCATCAATATCAATACCAACCCCAAGGTGATCCGGGCCAATCCTCCTCGGGAGGCGGTTTTCCTAATTTCCAAAGTTTGCATGATTTGTTGCAGGAAAACCTTATGTGCACCAGGAACACATACAACATGGCAAGCAACACGTACCACCGGGTTGGAGCTTTAGAGAGAAACATAACCGATATCCAAGATGATATTGGATATATCCGGGACCACATTGCAGGCCATGGAGGGGATGATGATGATGATGATGAAGACATGGAGTAGGCGGGAAGAGCGGAGGAAGATGCGGTTGGTTGATGATTCCCCAGGTTAACCCTTTTCTAATCTTGAACAATTTGAGGCCTGCGTGCCAAGTGTTGAACAATTTACTTTCCCTAACTTTTTTTATTTTCTGCATTTTATTTTTCTTTTAACTTTGTTGACATGGATGTTGAACTTGGTAAAATTAGGATGTTTGCTATGTTTTGGTGGAGTGTTTATTGATTAAACAGGTACAAACGAGGCTTAAAGTACTAAGCATTAGTACTACTAAAGCCGGGACAGGAAAATCGAAGAAAGAAACCTGTTTATCAACTTTGCAGACTGTCCACACGGGGCCGTGTCCAGCCGACACGCCCCCGTGCCCACTCCCCTGAACCTACTGTTTGTTTTAATTCTGCAGACTTTGACAGACACGGGGACGTGTCCAACCAACACGCCCACGTGTCCACCTTCTGTAAGTTTTTGTTACTGGCACCTGAGCACGGGGTCGTGTCTACTCAACACGGGGTCGTGCCCAGGTAACCAGTAACACAAATTTTTTGCTTTTCACACCTTTTACACATTCAATCAACCTAAAAACTTATTTTTGGGACACATTGTGGACAATGTGTAATTTAAGTGTGGAGGGGATGCTAAAACCTTGAATCTTGCAAGTCCTAAATACAAGCCTTACACAAAACTCTATTGGAACCGCTAATCACCCCAAATTTTTTCAAAATTTTTTTCATTTTTTTTACTTGTCTAGGTTTAACTCGGGAAATTCAAGTTCTCAAAAAGGTTATATTTTTACGAATTTACAACTGATAGCGTCGTGATAAAAAGAACCAACATAAGAAAATTATGAAAAGGCATGACAAGCTTAGTTAAAATTTGATTATATATACTTGATCACATAAAAACCCATTCCCACAAAAGTGAGTTTTGAGCCTTTATTGAGCATACAATTACATATCATTAGACTAAATGCTCATCTTTCGTTTCTTGTGTGAATAGACGACTCTAGAACTTGCCACGACGATACATTCCCGGTCCTTATCAACTTAAAACCGAGTAAGTAAATGATAGAGGCATTAGGACTAACCCCTTTTTATTTCTACACTATTATTTTTCTTTTCTTTTTTTTACCACCTACCCAAAATCCCCCTAGTTAACCCCTTTGAGCCTAAACCTTTTCATTTCATAACCCAAACCAAACACCCTTTCACCCAAACCTTTTTTATTTTTAACCCTTTGTTTTAGTAACTAGCTCGGTCTTTCGTATGACTTTTCAAAAAAAAAAAAAAAAAAAAATAAATAAATTTTGTTGATTATGAAGCAAAAGCAAATAAACAAACAAGTCTTTCAAAAATGACTTTGTTTGAAAAATAGCTTCATAGAAATAAAAGTGGGAAAATAAAAAGTCTTACGAAAACCGACGCTTGTTACGCTTTTAGCCTTTTTTTACTAACCACTAACCACCAACCCAACCACATACCTTTAACCCAAGCCTAACCCTTCACCCCAAAAGTCCTCTTGATATTTACAAAGGTATATAAGTTAAAAAGGAGGAGGATTGATTGCTTGGCAAACCTATGGTAGGAGTAAGTTCCATGCCGCTCTCGAGTGATCCACAAAAATACCTTTTCAGCCGAGTGTTGAGTGATCCCCGTGAGGTATGTGAATTTGTATATAAATAGAATTTTAAAAAGGCATGTTATGCCCTAATAAGTAATTTATCTTATGAGAAGTTTTAAATAAATCATGACGAATAGGATTGTAAATAAATAAAAATAAAACTAAATAAAGAATCTTGGAAATCCCGACACTCTACGACAAGCCCAAAAACCTTCTTCTCTACCCATTCCATTTGGGTGTGTAATAGCCACATATTAAAGAGTTTTGCTTGAGGACAAGCCAAGATTCAAGTGTGGGGGTATTTGATGTGTGCAAAATGCAACATATAAATTTCATCAATTGTGGCATAAAACTAACCCTTTTTTAGTACTAATGTTGGAAAAAGTGCGCTTTTGTCTTCCTTTTGTATTTTCAGGATTAAATGAGCTCAAATTAACAAAAGAAGCAAAAAGACATCAAAATCTAACATAAATACAAGAAAAGGAACAAGACGTGACATGCCCGACCCCACGACAGCATCTTCCCAAGCAAAACAAGACAACAGAAGACTGAACACGCCCCGTGCTCAGCCAGCACGGGGACGTGCCCAAGTGTCAGCAGAAAAGACAAAGTGGTAGAAGCTTCAATTTCCCACCACGGGGCCGTGCTCAGCGGACACAGGGCCGTGGTCAACTATAAGATTCGCACAATCCAGCAAATCTGCATAGTACAAAGATTATTCTGCACCACGGGGTCGTGCTCAGCGGACACGGGGGCGTGGTCAACTAAAAAGACAAAACTGCATTAAATGAAGAAAGAGAAGGATGTGGACACGGGGCCGTGCCCACTAGACACGGGGCCGTGCCTGAGCTTCTGTTCAGCCTATAAATAGGAGTGCTTGGCTCAAGCTCAAACCATCCCTTGGCACACCACCTCTCTCACACTTCACCCACCACCCACCACCACCATAACACCATCATCCACCACCATCATCCATTATCCATCGTAGAGTGTGTGAGTCGTCTCGGGATCCAAGATTGATCGTAAGAGTTCTTGACAATCAAGGCCATGTTTGCCTAAGTCTCTTACATCACTTGGTGAAGACAAAGTGTCTAGTGTAAAACTTTTTATTTCTAATCTTTTCGCACTTTTTATTTGGTTTTGTATTAATGACTTTAATAACTAGTTGCTTATGTTGAAGGTGATCTTTCCTTATCGTTTGTCCGTGGTGTCTTGGCATTATTTTACTGTCTATATAAAATAAAAGATTTTCACCATTCATATCTCCACGGTCTATATGGAGGTATGTTGGCTACCTGGTCAGGGGTTAAGGGAACGGTTTGGTTAAGGTCTTGCCATTGTTCAGCGTTTAGAGGTCCTGCAATGGACCTGGGTCAAATTTAGTAGGACCTCCTTCAATGCTTCACGGTATTGGATGGCGGGGGTCCAAACTCTTTGATCCCCTCATAAGTTAACTACTATTAATACTATAACCCGGCTATTTAGGACTGTATCCCTGCTGACTCAGACTACTTAGTCGAGGGTAATGTCACCTTCAAAATAGGGGCCTACCATAATATTGCATTAATAACTTTATTAATTATCTTCCAATAATCCACCCTTTTAGGATTGTATCCTTGCTGACTCAAACTACTGGGGTGAGGGTAACGTCACCTTCAAAAGAGGGGCCTACTACAATAACTAAGATAATCTCTTAATAAGTGCAAAAGTGCGGAAATAGTCAAAGGTTACACTAGATACGAGTCGGAACCAAGTGATTCATCTTGTCTATCTGTTTTTCTTTTTATTTTTATTTTCAGCATTTTTAGTTAGTTTTTATATTTCTTAGTTTAAAACATTTTTCTAAACTTTTTGATTTGATTAGACGTTGAGAATAAACCGGTACTAAAAGCTCTTGTGTCCTTGGACGACCTCGGTATCTTACCAACACTATACTACGCTCACGATGGGTGCACTTGCCCATATGTGTGTCCAGTGTTAGTAAATATCGTGTTTTATAAATTTAAAACTTGACTAAAAAGTGTTAAAGGGGCTTAAAATATACACCTAATATATATAACACTCGACTACGCATCATGCACCTACAAATGTAACTTTGTATAGTAATTAATACAAAAATTTATATTTTTAAAAACCCCGCGTTTTATACGAGTTGAATAAATATAATTTTATATACCAAGTAATAAAAATTTAGTTTTTTAATAAATTAGGATAACATTTAATATTAATTTATTATTTATATATTTAATATAAGATAAGTAGGAAAGAGATGTATTTTTTTAAAAAAATATATTAAATTAATAATTTAGATTTGAGGATAATAATTTATTAAAGTATGATAAGATTTAATATTAATTTATTATTTATTTAATTAATATAAGATAAGTATAAATTTGAGGATACCTTCAATAAATGACACGTGTCCAAAAGTTGATTTCTTTTATTATAGAAGATAGATTATGTTCGGGTCAAATTGTCGATATTTTTTTTTTTGCTTGGGTTATTGTTTTCATATATTAGTATAAAAATAGAAATATATGAAGAAAGATTAAAAGGTAACAAAGTTAAAGTATTTAAGAATTTATTATTTAATTAACTAGGTGTCGTTAAGCTAAATTTATTATTTTTTTTCATTTTTAATGTCGTAACATAATACTTATCTACAATTTATAATTTAATATTGTCCATTGTTATCTATTATTCTAATCTACAAGACATGTGAGATTCTCCTTTGAATCTTACTAATATAATAAATAAAACTTTTGGGGGGACACGTGGCATGTTCTCAAGCCACCTATTTTGTGGGTTTCCCGCACATTTTGACGGATCCATATTATCTTCTTTATTCGGTTTTATTATTATTGACCCGTTTTATCTAAAAGAGATTAAACCAACATCCGCTTTCTACTCTACGCTTTCTTTCCAAAACCCTAATGGCGATCAAAGGAGTCTCGCCACATCTGATCTCCAATCACAGTAATCTGAAATCTCTAACACGCGAATCCTTTTCCCTCTTGACCCGGCCTGTTGATTCCATATTCTTATACGTGCGATGAGTTGTCATTCTTCCATTTTCCATCTACCCCTTCCGAAACCCTAACTGCAATAATCATAATCAAATCCAAGCGACTAATCATTCTTTTGATTCAAAGTTTGTATATATTTGTTGTTGGTGCATATGTCTGTTGACTTCGTCTTGTATTGAGTCTTGTAATAGAATAGATAGACCAAGACACGTAGTTCGAAAGAAACGGGAAACAGGTCTGAACTAGCAGGTTCACACGAAGTGATCAGTTCGTGCGAACTGGGCTATGCTGGTTCGTGCGACCTGGCTCTCCTATAAATAGGAGGTCTTGGGATTTCATTTGTAACTTTGTGATTCCGGTAGCGAAGCTCTGCCGAAGTGTCGTCAGCCTGTAAAACATTGTGAAATCAATACAAACGACATTTAATCTACTTCTAAGTGTGTATCAAGCTGAATGAAGATCAAATCAATGAATTCCGCCTCTGATTTGGTCAAGAACTCTTCTGATCTACTCGTTTAGATCGATTCACCAATCCTACAAGTGGTATCAGACTTAGGAGGAAGAGTTCTTTCCATTTCAGCTTGTTTTCACGGATAAATCTCATTTCTACTCATTCTTCTACATTTTTTTCATCAAATTTAACAAGTTTTTACGATTAAAATGATATGAATTTCACATATAACACGTAAAATACTGTTTTAATCAATCCGTGAAAATTTTGACCATAAAATCAACCTAAAACTTGATAAAATGGACCAGACCGCGTGAAACATCATTCAGATTGTTCGAAAATCATATCAGATCGCACGAGTTGATTCACTCAGCTCGCACGAGGTGTCCAGATCGCTTAAAATCTGTTCAAGTCATTTGAAAATTGGTCAGGTCATTTGGAGGTAGTTCAGTTCGCACGGTTTGAAGTGATCAGGTCGCATGGTTTGAAGATTTTGTCCAGGTCGTTTGGGTTGTGATCCAGGTCGTACGAGTTAAAAGTATAAAGGTCGTACGAAGAGGGTTAAGGTCAGATCGTTTGAAAAACCAGCTCGCACGGTTTGAATATCTCCAGATCGTTTGAATATTTCAGATCGTACCAACACCAGATCGTTTGAAATTTTCCAGTTCGTTTGAAAAGACTGTTTTTGTGAAATCTCAATACCGAAACATGGATAACGAATTTTATAATGCATTTACTACTGCCTCGGGTACTCCTGTTACCATTGCTCAGAACGTAAACATGGAAAATGAAACGAGAACATTGCAGAAACCCCCAAAGCTGATGAGCATTGAAGAATATTACAGTTGGCAAGAACGTTTCGAAAACTGGGTTCAAGCAAATCATCTAAGGTCTTGGGAATGTATTGAAACTAAGTACGTTCGGCCTCGTAATAATGTGGGAGTTATAAAGAATATTTCCGAATTTATGGAAAAAGAGAGAGAAATGTACAAGGCAGAAAAAATGATGATCAGTTTACTTCAACAAGCTGTGAAAGAAGACATTTTCATGTTACTTCAACATGATGATAGTGCACGTTCAATTTGGGAAGCACTTCGTACAAAATTCGAAGGAAGTACGGAGATGACCAAAAATAAAAAAGTCACTATTAAAGAAAGAATTTGAATTGTTCTCAAGTTTGCCGGGTGAAACTACAAAGACTCTCATCGAGAGATATTGTCATTTAGTACGTTCAATGAGTTGGTTGGATATCACTAAAGATCGTGAGGAATGGGTTGAAAAATTAGCCGATGCTTTACCTCAAAAAGAATGGGGTACATATCTTATGATTTTGAAGAATACCGGAGAGTATGATAGTTTGCCAATTGCTCAATTCATTGAAAAACTTGAAGGACAAGATCTTGAACAACAAAAGATTGCTAGAATGAACAATTCAAGTGGCCAACAAGATATCAAGATGTATTTCAAAGGTAATTGATGCGTAGTCGAGTGTTATATATATTAGGTGTATATTTTAAGCCCCTTTAACACCTTTTAGTCAAGTTTTAAATTTATAAAACACGATATTTACTAACACTAGACACACATATGGGCAAGTGCACCCATCGTGAGCGTAGTATAGTGTTGGTAAGATACCGAGGTCGTCCAAGGACACAAGAGCTTTTAGTACCGGTTTATCCTCAACGTCTAATCAAATCAAAAAGTTTAGAAAAATGTTTTAAACTAAGAAAAATAAAAACTAACTAAAATTGCTGAAAATAAAAATAAAAAGAAAAAACAGATAGACAAGATGAATCACTTGGTTCCGACTCATATCTAGTGTAACCTTTGATTATTTCTTCACTTTTGCACTTATTAAGAGATTATCTTAGTTATTGTAGTAGGCCCCTCTTTTGAAGGTGACGTTACCCTCACCCCAGTAGTTTGAGTCAGCAAGGATACAATCCTAAAAGGGTGGCTTATTGGAAGATAATTAATTAAGTTATTAATGCAATATTATGGTAGGCCCCTCTTTTGGAGGTGACGTTACCCTCGACTAAGTAGTCTGAGTCAGCAAGGATACAGTCCTAAATAGCTGGGTTATAGTATTAACAGTAGTTAACTTATGAGGGGATCAAAGAGTTTGGACCCCCGCCATCCAATACCGTTAAGTATTGAAGGAGGTCCTACTAAATTTGACCCAGGTCCATTGCAGGACCTCTAAACGCTGAACATTGGCAAGACCTTTACCAAACCGTTCCCTTAACCCCCGACCAGGTAGCCAACATACCTCCATATAGACCGTGGAGATATGAATTGTGAAAATCTTTTATTTTATATAGACAGTAAAATAATGCCAAGACACCACGGACAAACGATAAGGAAAGATCACCTTCAACATAAGCAACTAGTTATTAAAGTCATTAATACAAAACCAAATAAAAAGTGCGAAAAGATTAGAAATAAAAAGTATTATACTAGACACTTTGTCTTCACCAAGTGATGTAAGAGACTTAGGCAAACATGGCCTTGATTGTCAAGAACTCTTACGATCAATCTTGGATCCCGAGACGACTCACACACTCTACGATGGACAATGGATGATGGTGGTGGATGATGGTGTTATGGTGGTGGTGGGTGGTGGGTGAAGTGTGAGAGAGGTGGTGTGCCAAGGGATGGTTTGAGCTTGAGCCAAGCACTCCTATTTATAGGCTGAAGAAAAGCTCGGGCACGGCCCCGTGTCCAGTGGGCACGGCCCCGTGTCCAGTGGGCACGGCCCCGTGTCCACATCCTTCTCTTTCTTCATTTAATGCAGTTTTGTCTTTTTAGTTGACCACGCCCCCGTGTCCACTGAGCACGACCCCGTGGTGCAGAAGAATCTTTGTACTATGCAGATTTGCTGGATTGTGCGAATCTTATAGTTGACCACGGCCCCGTGTCCGCTGAGCACGACCCCGTGGTGGGAAATAGAAGCTTCTACCACTTTGTCTTTTCTGCTGACACTTGGGCACGCCCCCGTGCTGGCTGAGCACGGGGCGTGTTCAGTCTTCTGTTGTCTTGTTTTGCTTGGGAAGATGCTGTCGTGGGGTCGGGCATGTCACGTCTTGTTCCTTTTCTTGTATTTATGTTAGATTTTGATGTCTTTTTGCTTCTTTTGTTAATTTGAGCTCATTTAATCCTGAAAATACAAAAGGAAGACAAAAGCACACTTTTTCCAACATTAGTACTAAAAAGGGTTAGTTTTATGCCACAATTGATGAAATTTATATGTTGCATTTTGCACACATCAAATACCCCCACACTTGAATCTTTGCTTGTCCTCAAGCAAAACTCTTTAATATGTGGCTATTACACACCCAAATGGAATGGGTAGAGAAGAAGGTTTTTGGGCTTGTCATAGAGTGTCGGGATTTCCAAGATTCTTTATTTAGTTTTATTTTTATTTATTTACAATCCTATTCGTCATGATTTATTTAAAACTTCTCATAAGATAAATTACTTATTAGGGCATAACATGCCTGTTTAAAATTCTATTTATATACAAGTTCACATACCTCACGGAGATCACTCAACACTCGGCCGAAAATGTATTTTTGTGGATCACTCGAGAGCGGCATAGAACTTACTCCTACCATAGGCTTGCCAAGCAATCAATCCTCCTCCTTTTTAACTTATATACCTTTGTAAATATCAAGAGGACTTTTGGGTGAAGGGTTAGGCTTGGGTTAAAGGTAGGTGGTTGGGTTGGTGGTTAGTAAAAAAAAGGGCGAAAAGCGTAACAAGCGTCGGTTTTCGTAAGACTTTTTATTTTTCCACTTTTATTTCTATGAAGCTATTTTTCAAACAAAGTCATTTTTAAAAGACTTGTTTGTTTATTTGCTTTTGCTTCATAATCAACAAAAAATATATATATATATATATATATATATATTTTTTTTTTTGAAAAGTCATACGAAAGACCGGGCTAGTTACTAAAACAAAGGGTTTAAAATAAAAAAAGGTTTGGGTGAAAGGGTGTTTGGTTTGGGTTATGAAATGAAAAGGTTTAGGCTCAAAGGGGCTAACTAGGGGGATTTTGGGTAGGTGGTAAAAAAAAAAAAAAATGGTGTAGAAATAAAAAGGGGTTAGTCCTAATGCCTCTATCATTTACTTACTCGGGTTTAAGTTGATAAGGACCGGGAATGTATCGTCGTGGCAAGTTCTAGAGTCGTCTATTCACACAAGAAACGAAAGATGAGCATTTAGTCTAATGATATGTAATTGTATGCTCAATAAAGGCTCAAAACTCACTTTTGTGGGAATGGGTTTTTATGTGATCAAGTATATATAATCAAATTTTAACTAAGCTTGTCATGCCTTTTCATAATTTTCTCATGTTGGTTCTTTTTATCACGACGCTATCAGTTGTAAATTCGTAAAAATATAACCTTTTTGAGAACTTGAATTTCCCGAGTTAAACCTAGACAAGTAAAAAAAATGAAAAAATTTGGGGTGATTAGCGGTTCCAATAGAGTTTTGTGTAAGGCTTGTATTTAGGACTTGCAAGATTCAAGGTTTTAGCATCCCCCCCCCCCCACACTTAAATTACACATTGTCCTCAATGTGTCCCAAAAATAAATTTTTAGGTTGATTGAATGTGTAAAAGGTGTGAAAAGTAAAAATTTTGTGTTACTGGTTACCTAGGCACGACCCCGTGTTGAGTGGACACGACCCCGTGCTCAGGTGCTAGTAACAAAAACTTACAGAAGGTGGACACGTGGGCGTGTTGGCTGGACACGTCTCCGTGTCTGTCAAAGTCTGCAGAATTAAAACAAACAGCAGGTTCAGGGGAGTGGGCACGGGGGCATGTCGGCTGGACACGGCCCCGTGTGGACAGTCTGCAAAGTTGATAAACAGGTTTCTTTCTTCGATTTTCCTGTCCCGGGTTTAGTAGTACTAATGCTTAGTACTTTAAGCCTCGTTTGTACCTGTTTAATCAATAAACACTCCACCAAAACATAGCAAACATCCTAATTTTACCAAGTTCAACATCCATGTCAACAAAGTTAAAAGAAAAATAAAATGCAGAAAATAAAAGAAGTTAGGGAAAGTAAATTGTTCAACACTTGGCACGCAGGCCTCAAATTGTTCAAGATTAGAAAAGGGTTAACCTGGGGAATCATCAACCAACCGCATTTTCCTCCGCTCTTCCCGCCTACTCCATGTCTTCATCATCATCATCATCATCATCATCATCATCATCATCATCCCCTCCATGGCCTGCAATGTGGTCCCGGATATATCCAATATCATCTTGGATATCGGTTATGTTTCTCTCTAAAGCTCCAACCCGGTGGTACGTGTTGCTTGCCATGTTGTATGTGTTCCTGGTGCACATAAGGTTTTCCTGCAACAAATCATGCAAACTTTGGAAATTAGGAAAACCGCCTCCCGAGGAGGATTGGCCCGGATCACCTTGGGGTTGGTATTGATATTGATGATGTTGTGGAGCGTGGAGGACAAGTGCCTCTTGAAAGTTCCATGCATGACCTTGCATCCTTTGAAAGCTTACCGTCCCGTCTTCCGCCTCATAAACTACGTTCATTGAGCAACATATGTGTATATCCACCCTGCCCGACCATGGGCTCCTCTCAAATGACCTAGGTATGCGGGTGAAGTGCCTGAAGAGACGGTACACCCATCCCCCAAAGAAGATAGGGGTTGGTGCACTAGCAAGGCGGTTATGATGCATGTTTCAGAGCATGAGGAACGGAACATCGTGCGGCCTACGGTTGTGGATGCAATGGAGGACAAGTAGATCTCTTAACCCAACGACGCCACTACTATCGTGCCTTTGGCTAAGAGAGTAGCCAAGGAGCCTATGGATGTATCTGTATAGCAGATCCCTCAGCTTCGTACTCTTAGTGCTGCTCGGATTGTAGTACCCTTCACCAATCTGAGCCCAAATGGCTTGGCGTTCGTTCTCACCTATCTCTCGCATTCCTCCAGTATTTTCCTCGTTGCCTGCATCCTCTTCCGCATACAACCCGACAATCGACCCAAATTGTGCCATAGAGATCGAATACCTAGTTCCGCCGCATCGGAATGCTACCCCATTATTGTCGAATGGGTCGCACCTTGAGTTGAATGTGAGGGTGCTATAGAATTCCAAAGTGCATTCGTGGACGGAACGGAGTCGAGTTGTTAAAGCGACTCTGAGTGGTCCCGTGACAATGTTGTTGAAACGGTCGATTTGATTCACCATAGTTAACAGTTCCGTGCATGCTTGCCTTGGGTATTCCTCCGGCCTCGTTTGAAGTATCTCGAATCTAGCCCTCTCATCGAGCTCATTTGCGTTAAATCTTGTGAACTTCCTAGCCATCTGAAAGAATACACCAAAAGTTAGCACGAAACAGAAGTAGTTTTGGACAAAACTGCAAACAGTGAGCTGGACACGGCCCCGTGTTCAGCGGACACGGCCCTGTGTCCAGGCGTCTGTTACACAAAAATTTCATTTTTCGTCCCGGTTTCGAAAACTTGAAAATTTTTGGTCCAATAGATGCGGTTTCCCCTGAAAATGAAACCCTAAGTGTCATTTTTCCCTAAATAACCCGTTTACCCATTCAATTTTATCTTTTTCGGTTCAAGAACAAGGGTTTGGGGTTTTTGTGCGAAATCGGACGAATCTATGAACAATACAAGTGTATTTACTTCCCACAACACTAATCTAACTAAATGCAAACAGATCTAAACAAAAATTTGAGGTTCGATCCGGATGAACTTCAAGAACCCTAGATTTTTCCCCAAATTTTTGGTGTTTTAACTACATGCAAGTAACTAATCTAACTACTAGATGTGATAGAATCATACCTTGATGTTGTTAGAGCGATAGGAGACGTCGAAAATCTGTGAAAAATCGCCTAGAACCAGAGCTTTTTCGGGGAAACGGGGCATGTGGAATGAAGTAACTGTTTTGAAAAAGGGGTTTTATCCCGTCTGTAGCGCGGACACGGCCCCGTGTCCAGTGGACACGGCCTCGTGCCGAGCAAAGTTTTTAATTTTTTTTTAGTGCTCGTGTGAGTGCCCTTGTTTCCCATAAGCTTTGGTTAGAAAACTTACCGCTTAAGATGTCATCCCAATCGTTCGTAACTTACCAGGTATGATGTTGGTTTCATTCTTCCACCGTTTGAAGCGAGATCTCTCCTTCTTCATCCTCAACGAATCCTTGATAGAGTTTTAGCTGTAGGCCATTAACTTTGAATGGAGGCCCATTTCGAGATTTAATTTCTACTGCACCGTGTGGGAAAATATGGGTGATGGAAAAAGGTCCTGACCACCTAGACTTTAATTTACCAGGAAATAATCGAAGTCGTGAATTAAACAAAAGAACTAGATCTCCTACCCGAAATTCATTAGGTTTAATATGTTTGTCATGTAAATTTTTCATTCTTTCCTTATAAATTTCGGAGTTTGAGTATGCATAATTCCTAAGTTCGTCTAATTCATTTAATTGACAAAATCGATTTTTACCAGCAAACTCTAGATCTAAGTTTACATTTTTAATTGCCCAGTAGGCTTTGTGTGTAATTTCTACTGGCAAGTGACAACTTTTTCCATAGACTAGCTTATATGGGGTTGTACCTATTGTTGTTTTATAAGCAGTTCGAAAAGCCCATAAAGCATCATCTAATTTATCTGCCCATTCCTTTTTATTTAGCCCTACGGTTTTTTCAAGTATTCGTTTTAAACCTCTATTAGTCACTTCGGCTTGTTCGTTTGTTTGAGGGTGATACGCTGTTGAGACCCGGTGATAGACCCCATATCTTGTTAAAAAAATTTCAAGTTGATGGTTGCAAAAATGGGTACCTCTTTCACTTATTAATGCTTTAGGTGTGCCAAAACGAGAGAATAATTTTTTCAGAAATCTTACCACGACTCTTCCATCATTTGTTGGAAGTGCCTCGGCCTCGGCCCATTTAGACAAGTAATCCACTGCCACAAGTATATATTTGTTTCCTTTCGACGGTGGGAAAGGTCCCATAAAGTCGAGTCCCCACACATCAAAAATTTCACAAACAAGAATGCCATTTTGTGGCATTTCGTTTTTGGAAGAAATATTACCTGTTCTTTGGCAAGCATCACATGTTTTGACAAGACTTTGGGCGTCTTTATAAATAGTTGGCCAACAAAATCCTGAATCAAATACATTTCATGCGGTACTAGCGGCACCATGATGCCCTCCGTAAGGACCTTCATGACAATGGCGGAGAATTCTTCTTGCTTCGCTACCATGTACGCATCGTCGGACGAGTTGGTCGGCACACATTTTGAAAAGATATGGATCTTCCCAAAAATAGTGTTTCACATTGGCAAAGAATTTTTTTTCTTTGATGATGCGGCCAAACTTTGGCGACTATACCGCTAGCTAGGTAGTTAGCATAGTCGGCGTACCATGGTTCTTCCTTGTATTCCACCATTTCCAGGGACTCAGTTGGGAATTTTTCGTTGATTTGCTCGTCCCTGGTTGCCTCCAAAGCTGGGTCTTCTAAGCGCTAAAGATGATCTGCTGCGGTATTTTCTGCTCCTCTTTTGTCTTTGATTACAATATCAAATTCTTGGAGGAGTAGAATCCACCGAATCAAACGTGGTTTTGCGTCTTGCTTCTTGAAGAGATATCGAATGGCTGCATGATCTGTATAGACTATAGTTTTAGAAAGAACAAGATAAGAACGAAATTTATTAAAAGCAAATCCCACAGCTAGTAATTCTTTTTCAGTTGTTGTGTAATTCTCTTGTGCATCATTTAGTGTTTTACTACCATAATAAATTGGGTGGAAATGCTTTTCTTTTCTTTGTCCCAAGACAGCTCCAACTGCAAAGTCACTAGCATCACACATGATTTCGAAAGGAAATTTCTAGTCAGGCGCTGTCACACCCCCAAAATCCACACGCGGAGTATCACCGCTTGGAGGCGTGACTGACCAGGATCAAGCCACCAATCATATTGAACATAGTAAGTATTAAATATAAAACAATCAAACCAATATGAAAGGTGTTCAAAACATATGTATAAATTCAACGTTTAGCGGAAGCATAAATAAACCCAATCATAAGTAGCAATTCAAATGTTTAAATGTTGTTCATAACATCCACAAACTGTGCCCACAACGACCGTGCCTCCCGTGCAAGCTCCATAAGTACCTAAGGTCCTGCAAGGCATGTAACAGAGGATCAACAACTAGTTGAGCGAGTTCACAGTGAGTTTGTTTAGTTATAGTGTTCATAAAGTAGTTCGTATGTTCATTTAGTAATCGTGAATCGTATATATCGTATCGCGGCCCTCTAGGCATGTTTGCGAAGTATAGTATTCGTATCGCGGCCATTCCAGGCATGTTTGCGAAGATTAGTGGGATTTTCCCCATGTTTGCTAGACTAGGTATAGTAGTATCGCGGCCCTTCCTGGCATGTTTGCGAAGATTAGAGTATATAGTTCGCGGCCCTTTCTAGGCATGTGTGCGAAGATTGTCATAATATCGCGGCCGACCCTTGGCGTGTGTGCGAAGATCGTTTAAATTAGTATAACCAGTCTAGTCTTGTTCTTATCCATAATCCTTCCTCTACCGGGAATCATATATCTAAGTTCCATAAACTGAACGAATAAATAATCCAACCCATTCCCATCCTGGGAATCCCATGCCTTGGCTGTGTGAACTCACCTTGGTTTGCTCGGCAGATACACAAAAGGGTTTCTTGAACTATGAGTGGTCAACCGCGTCCTAATAGGGTTACCATACAAGTCAGGTTTAGGTTTCACAGAGTGCACATAAGAAACGCATACGGATCATGGCATAATACATCAACACGTTCAACAGTTAAGACATATTCAACTTGTGACATTAAGTGATTGAGCTCGCACAAGTCTAATGACCTTGTGCGAGTCATTCGTTGATGCCCATTACTACCCGGCCCAATAGCATGAAACCCAAACAAATCCGTAAACATAACACGGCCCAAACCAACATGTAAATACTCTTGTGCAGCCCGGATCACGTTGTGCGATCCAACCCAACCCAAGTCCACGGCCCAACAAGTAGCATAATAGTTATAACATATATCGGCCCAACTAGTCACACAAGTTCTTGTGCGATCTGATTAAGGTTGTGCGACTATGTTTGGGCTTGGAGGCCCAACAGTTAAACAAACAATTCAACATGTGCGATCCAGCAAGCCTTGTGCGACTGGAGGTGTCTTGTACGATTAACAAAGCTTGTGCGAATGGACCCCCTTATACGACTAGGGGTCTTGTGCGATCGGCTTATTTGAGTAATCAGTTAAGATCTCCTAATTTTATGCATAACAGTTACCTTCCTAATTTATGGCAACAGTTATTCAATTTCCATGTTTATAGATTATCAATTAACAACTTCCAACTAAGACATATATCGATCAACCAAGATTTTTTTTTTTATCACAACTTCTTATGAACCCTATCTTGTGTTCATCAACATATCAAGATCATCATCATCATTAAATAATTCAACAATGGCCGACAATTGTCTTCACCTCTCTATCTCATTGGACCTATCATGCCACTATCCTTCACATTAATTAAGAATCACATGTAGCACATGAAATCTATGATGACACTAGCCGAAACTCATAAAGGATCTTTATCCAATTGTTTGTATTTCCAATATATATCACCCATGCATTATAATCATTATTTATCATTCAGCATGACATATCACATAATCAGCCGACTAATGTATACTCATTAATTTATTTGCCTAACATTATGAACTTTCGAATCATATTAACCTTATCAAATCTAAAACATAACAATCGATTTCATGAACACTCTAATCAAAACCTTCGGACTCGAATCCAATACATATATATGGTCGATTACATTCATCCATGTTTAATCACATATTATTCGAGCCAATCATAACAACACATCATCAATCATATCAAGCATATATAGTAAACATCATAAAATCATCAATCAATGGTTATCATACTAACCGAATAGAGAAGGAACAAGGATTGATCCGAACACTATGAACTTAGATGATGCGTGCGGCTGCCTTCGAGTTCGTGAGAGAGAGAGAAGAGCTAGGGTTTTGCAAGTTTGTTTTGGTAAAGTGTAAGATGGTTACCAACACCCCATGTGTGAGATGGTTACCAACACCCCATGTTTAATCGATTAATGGGAGTGGGCCGAACCCAAATCTTGGGCTGTCAAAGATCCGAATACAAGTTGTGGCCCAAATGGCCTTGTGCGATCGGGTGAGTGTTGTGCGTTTGGGTCGTTCATATACGTACACACATACAACACAACATATAACACATAACATTCAATAAAATATCATTCCATTAAATCATCTAATTCACATAGTCACATAATGTTTACGTTGCATCAAGCACAAGATCGGTTTGGAAATACGAGTTGTCACATTATCCCCAAGTTGAAAGAAATTTCGTCCCGAAATTTAGCACGTACTCACTGAGGAAGCTAGTTAAGTTGCATGGTTTTCCTGGTTTTCCTGGGGTGTCACATCCTCCCCCCGTTGATCTGGAATTTCGTCCCGAAATTCCGTAGCTTCAGTCTCAGTGGTGGTTGTACCGGTTGCAAACAGTTGGGGATACTTTTGTTTCATCTGATCTTCGCGTTCCCAGGTGAACTCTGGGCCGCGACGTGAGTTCCAACGAACTCGAACGAGAGGTATTCTAGTACGTTTGAGGACCTTAACATCCCGGTCCGTGATTTCAACAGGTTCCTCGACGAATCGTAACTGCTCGTCGATCGTGAGTTCCTTCAAAGGAACTACGTGGGTCTCATCTGACAGACACTTCTTCAGATTTGACACATGGAAAACGTCGTGAACTACACTGAGTTCTGCTGGTGAGTTCAGTCTGTAGGCTACCTTGCCTATTTTCTCAATGACCTCGATAGGTCCAACGTATCGTGGGTTAAGTTTGCCCCGTTTACCAAAACGAACCACACCCTTCCAGGGTGAAACTTTGAGTAGTACACGCTCCCCAACCTGGAGCTCTAATGGTTTTCTGCCCTGCTCGGCGTAGACTTTCTGACGGTCACGAGCTGCCGCCATTCGTTGTTGTATCTGAGCAATTTTCTCTGTTGTGTCAACCACATGTTCTAGACCAGTAATCTGACTATCCCCCACCTCTGCCCAACAAAGAGGTGACCGGCATTTACGTCCGTACAATGCCTCAAACGGAGCAGCTTTAATGCTGGTGTGGTAGCTATTGTTGTACGAAATTTCCACAAGTGGCAGATGCTTTTCCCAGCCGTTGCCAAAGTCAATAACACATGCCCTAAACATGTCTTCGAGGGTCTGGATGGTGCGTTCAGACTGCCCATCCGTTTGCGGGTGATAAGTTGTGCTCATATCTAGCCTTGAGCCAAAGGACTTGTGCATTGCTTGCCACAGTTCTGAAGTAAAACGTGCGTCTCGATCAGAGATGATAGAGGTTGGCACACCGTGCCTGGAGACCACTTCTTTTAAGTAGATGTCTGCTAAGGTAGAGAACTTGTCTGTTTCTTTGATGGCCAAAAAGTGAGCAGATTTTGTGAGTCGATCCACGATCACCCAAATAGTATCATTTCCGCGCTGAGATCTAGGTAAGCCTGTAACAAAATCCATGGAAATTTGCTCCCATTTCCATTGTGGTATCTCAGGTTGTTGGAGTGGTCCTGACGGTTTCTGATATTCTGCCTTGACTCTCGCACAAGTCAAGCATTTGCTAACGTATGTGGCTATGTGGGCCTTCATGCTAGGCCACCAGTATGTAGTCTTAATATCATGGTACATTTTATCCGAACCAGGGTGTACCGAGTAGCGAGACTTGTGAGCTTCATCCATTACCAGCTCGCGTAGGTTGCCGTACAGTGGAACCCAAATGCGTCCTGTGACATAATAAGCACCATCTTCCTTCTGTTCTAAGCGTTGCCTTGAGCCGCGTAGGGCTTCAGCCCTGACATTTTCTGGTTTCAATGCTTCTATCTGAGCATCTCGTATCTGAGAAGGAAGGCTAGACTGTATGGTGAGTTGTAAAGCTCGTACGCGCTTAGGCGCAGTGTCTTTTCGACTGAGGGCGTCAGCCACAACATTGGCTTTGCCCGGGTGGTACCTGATTGAGCATTCGTAGTCGTTTAGCAGTTCGACCCATCGTCGCTGTCGCATATTCAGCTCTTTCTGTTTGAATATATGTTCGAGGCTCCTGTGGTCAGTGTAGATTGCGCACTTTTAGTGCCGTACAAGTAGTGTCTCCATATCTTGAGCGCAAAAACAACCGCTCCCAGCTCTAAATCATGCGTAGTGTAGTTTCGTTCGTGGATCTTAAGCTGGCGCGAAGCATAAGCAATAACTTTATCCCTCTGCATCAATACACATCCAAGACCTTGGATGGATGCGTCGCAGTAGACTACAAAATCATCCGTGCCTTCAGGCAATGAGAGGATAGGTACGCTACAGAGTCTATCCTTTAAGTGTTGGAACGCTGTTTCCTGTGCATTACCCCAACGGTAAACAACACCTTTCTGTGTCAGTAGTGTAAGCGGCTGAGCAATCTTCGAGAAGTCTTTGATGAACCTTCTGTAATAACCCGCCAAACCCAAGAATTGGCGTATTTCTGTTGGTGTGCGAGGTGCATGCCAGTTCTTGATCGAATCCACCTTGGATGGATCTACATGAATCCCATCCTTGTTTACCATGTGGCCTAAGAAGTGGACTTCACGAAGCCAGAAGTCACATTTGGAAAACTTAGCGTATAGCTGTTCCGTTCGTAGAAGTTCCAGTATAAGTCGTAGGTGCTGCTCGTGCTCCTCCTGACTTTTCGAATAAACCAGGATGTCGTCGATGAAAACAATGACGAACTTGTCGAGGTAGGGTTTGCACACCCTGTTCATAAGATCCATAAATACGGCAGGCGCGTTCGTTAGCCCAAATGGCATGACCATAAACTCGTAGTGGCCGTAGCGTGTTCTGAACGCTGTTTTGGAGACGTCCTCATCCCGGACTCTCAGCTGGTGATATCCTGACCTTAAGTCTATTTTGGAGTAGTAGCTCGACCCTTGCAGCTGATCGAATAAATCATCTATGCGCGGAAGAGGATAACGATTCTTGATCGTCACCTTGTTGAGTTCACGGTAGTCTATACACATCCTGAATGTACCGTCTTTCTTCTTTACAAATAACACTGGAGCTCCCCAGGGCGAAGAGCTAGGACGTATAAAACCCTTTTCCAAGAGTTCTTGTAGTTGCTTCGACAGTTCCTCCTATTCAGTTGGAGCTAAACGATAAGGTGCTCGAGCTATGGGTGCTGCTCCTGGAGCGAGCTCGATCTGAAATTCGACCTGGCGATGAGGCGGTAACCCAGGTAACTCTTCAGGAAACACTTGAGGAAAGTCGCGTACTACAGGAATATCTTCAATCTTTTTCTCTTTCTTCAACGTATCAGTAACGAGTGCTAACACAGCTTTGTGGCCCTTTCGTAAACACTTCTGAGCCCTCAGGAAAGAAATGATGCCACTCACGACACCACTCTTGTCGCCTTGAACTTCGAGAGGTTCTCTACCAGAACGAGGAATGCAAATGATCTTCTCCTTGCATAGGATCTCTGCTTGTTGTTGCTGATTCTTAAAGATCTTGTATCTGTTGTTGTTGGTTCTGGCTTGCAGGACGTGAGTTTCTACCATCTTTGGCTCCATGACCGAGCTTGTCGCATCATTGACAATGATTGCGGTTGCACTGCCCGCTGTGGTGCAAGTTACATCGTTTGCGCTTAGGGTGGTTTCCCCTGTATCCACCCTGCCCTTAACTACTAAAAGGTTGCTGACCAGGACTTTGGTTGTCATCGATCTTTCGCTGCTGTGCCTGGAACGGAATCGTAGTCGAACCCTTGCTAGAGGTTCCATCCCACTTTCGTTTGTTGTCACTGAGGGTAGCAGAAGTAGTTGAAATAGTAGTGGTAGTAGTAGCGCTGATACATTGAGGCAGCTTGTTCTGTTCCACTGCCTGTTCTGTGAAACGAGGAGCAAGACGAGTATTCATCCTGGATGGTAGCAAGGTTGGCAGAAGTCACATGACCTTGAATCTCTGGTACTAAGCCTTTGAGGTACAGCTCAGTGCGTTTGATGAGAGGATCCACCATAGTTGGACATAACACTGCCAGTTCGTTGGATCGCTTCGCATACGCTTTTATTTCTGACCCCGTCATCTTCAGGTTTAAGGACTCCACCTCCAGCCTGTGGATGCATCACGACTACATATTCTTCAAACCAGTGGAGGAGTCCGACTGCTCCCTCCGTGCCACTGAAAGTACTGGGACGACAGTCCATGAAAGTTTTGAAACGTGCACACAGGTGACTGAGCGTTCTAGCCTGTCGTGTGTGGAAGAGTAAACAGAATTATGCACAAGTGTTGGTTTACGAAAGTAGGATCTAAGAATCCTAGAGTAAGCTGTGGTGGCAGGTTACGCCTCCTGCCTGGGCAGCTGCGAGTGCTGCAGTAACTTGTTCAGTGATCGAAGCCGCCAACTGGGCTTGAGTTAGGTTAACGCGTCCACTCATGATCTTGATAGCAAGTGCAACGTATGTGGGAGGGGTTCGCGAATAGTGCGATGACAGAAGGGAGTAAGCACACAAGTGTTCTCAAGCAGTAACGAATAGTAAGCAATGTAATCTAAGCATACCACGAGCAAAGTTCTACGCAATTCTAGCAAGTAGGCAATAAACATAAACCTTATTACCTAGGATGTCGAGTCTTGCACGTGGAGCGAGGCGTCGTTGTGGATCGTTGAGCACTGTACTGGTTATAGTCTGGTTTTAATAAAAACGTTTTCCCCTTATTAAAACCGAGTTCTCTATAACCAATGGCTCTGATACCAATCTGTCACACCCCCAAAATCCACACGCGGAGTATCACCGCTTGGAGGCGTGACTGACCAGGATCAAGCCACCAATCATATTGAACATAGTAAGTATTAAATATAAAACAATCAAACCAATATGAAAGGTGTTCAAAACATATGTATAAATTCAACGTTTAGCGGAAGCATAAATAAACCCAATCATAAGTAGCAATTCAAATGTTTAAATGTTGTTCATAACATCCACAAACTGTGCCCACAACGACCGTGCCTCCCGTGCAAGCTCCATAAGTACCTAAGGTCCTGCAAGGCATGTAACAGAGGATCAACAACTAGTTGAGCGAGTTCACAGTGAGTTTGTTTAGTTATAGTGTTCATAAAGTAGTTCGTATGTTCATTTAGTAATCGTGAATCGTATATATCGTATCGCGGCCCTCTAGGCATGTTTGCGAAGTATAGTATTCGTATCGCGGCCATTCCAGGCATGTTTGCGAAGATTAGTGGGATTTTCCCCATGTTTGCTAGACTAGGTATAGTAGTATCGCGGCCCTTCCTGGCATGTTTGCGAAGATTAGAGTATATAGTTCGCGGCCCTTTCTAGGCATGTGTGCGAAGATTGTCATAATATCGCGGCCGACCCTTGGCGTGTGTGCGAAGATCGTTTAAATTAGTATAACCAGTCTAGTCTTGTTCTTATCCATAATCCTTCCTCTACCGGGAATCATATATCTAAGTTCCATAAACTGAACGAATAAATAATCCAACCCATTCCCATCCTGGGAATCCCATGCCTTGGCTGTGTGAACTCACCTTGGTTTGCTCGGCAGATACACAAAAGGGTTTCTTGAACTATGAGTGGTCAACCGCGTCCTAATAGGGTTACCATACAAGTCAGGTTTAGGTTTCACAGAGTGCACATAAGTATCACGTAAGATAGCACATAAGAAACGCATACGGATCATGGCATAATACATCAACACGTTCAACAGTTAAGACATATTCAACTTGTGACATTAAGTGATTGAGCTCGCACAAGTCTAATGACCTTGTGCGAGTCATTCGTTGATGCCCATTACTACCCGGCCCAATAGCATGAAACCCAAACAAATCCGTAAACATAACACGGCCCAAACCAACATGTAAATACTCTTGTGCAGCCCGGATCACGTTGTGCGATCCAACCCAACCCAAGTCCACGGCCCAACAAGTAGCATAATAGTTATAACATATATCGGCCCAACTAGTCACACAAGTTCTTGTGCGATCTGATTAAGGTTGTGCGACTATGTTTGGGCTTGGAGGCCCAGCAGTTAAACAAACAATTCAACATGTGCGATCCAGCAAGCCTTGTGCGACTGGAGGTGTCTTGTACGATTAACAAAGCTTGTGCGAATGGACCCCCTTATACGACTAGGGGTCTTGTGCGATCGGCTTATTTGAGTAATCAGTTAAGATCTCCTAATTTTATGCATAACAGTTACCTTCCTAATTTATGGCAACAGTTATTCAATTTCCATGTTTATAGATTATCAATTAACAACTTCCAACTAAGACATATATCGATCAACCAAGATTTTTTTTTTATCACAACTTCTTATGAACCCTATCTTGTGTTCATCAACATATCAAGATCATCATCATCATTAAATAATTCAACAATGGCCGACAATTGTCTTCACCTCTCTATCTCATTGGACCTATCATGCCACTATCCTTCACATTAATTAAGAATCACATGTAGCACATGAAATCTATGATGACACTAGCCGAAACTCATAAAGGATCTTTATCCAATTGTTTGTATTTCCAATATATATCACCCATGCATTATAATCATTATTTATCATTCAGCATGACATATCACATAATCAGCCGACTAATGTATATTCATTAATTTATTTGCCTAACATTATGAACTTTCGAATCATATTAACCTTATCAAATCTAAAACATAACAATCGATTTCATGAACACTCTAATCAAAACCTTCGGACTCGAATCCAATACATATATATGGTCGATTACATTCATCCATGTTTAATCACATATTATTCGAGCCAATCATAACAACACATCATCAATCATATCAAGCATATATAGTAAACATCATAAAATCATCAATCAATGGTTATCATACTAACCGAATAGAGAAGGAACAAGGATTGATCCGAACACTATGAACTTAGATGATGCGTGCGGCTGCCTTCGAGTTCGTGAGAGAGAGAGAAGAGCTAGGGTTTTGCAAGTTTGTTTTGGTAAAGTGTAAGATGGTTACCAACACCCCATGTGTGAGATGGTTACCAACACCCCATGTTTAATCGATTAATGGGAGTGGGCCGAACCCAAATCTTGGGCTGTCAAAGATCCGAATACAAGTTGTGGCCCAAATGGCCTTGTGCGATCGGGTGAGTGTTGTGCGTTTGGGTCGTTCATATACGTACACACATACAACACAACATATAACACATAACATTCAATAAAATATCATTCCATTAAATCATCTAATTCACATAGTCACATAATGTTTACGTTGCATCAAGCACAAGATCGGTTTGGAAATACGAGTTGTCACAGGCGCTATCATGATAGGTGCATTGACTAACATTTCCTTTAAGGTTAGAAATGCTTGATTGCAATCTTTGTCAAAGATGAAAGGAGCATCTTTTTCAAGTAATTTTGTTAGAGGCCTTGAGATTTTAGAAAAGTCTTTGATAAACCGCCTATAGAATCCGGCATGCCCTAGGAAACTTCTGATAGCTCTTACGGAGGATGGAGGTGGTAATCTAGAAATGGTATCTATTTTGGCTCGATCCACCTCCATTCATTCGCTTGAGATCTTGTGACCGAGTACTATTCCCTCCGTTACCATGAAATGGCATTTTTCCCAATTAAGGGCGAGGTTAGTTTCCTCACATCGGGATAGCATTCGTTCAAGGTTATCGAGGCATTGGTCGTATGAATCCCCAAAGATAGAAAAGTCTTCCATGAAGACTTCCATTGTCTTTTCTATCATGTCATGGAAGATGGCTACCATGCAACATTGGAATGTTGCGGGGGCATTACATAGACCAAACGGCATGCGTCGATAAGCAAAAGTTCCATAGGGACATGTGAAAGTTGTCTTTTCTTGGTCTTCGGGTGCTATCGGGATTTGAAAGTAACCTGAAAAACCATCCAAGAAACAATAAAATTTATAACCGGATAATCTTTCTAACATTTGATCAATGAAGGGTAAAGGAAAGTGATCTTTTCTCGTAGCTTCATTTAGTCGTCTATAATCTATACATACTCTCCATCCTGTGACGGTTCTCGTTGGTATTAATTCATTCTTTTCGTTAGTTATTACCGTCATACCTCCTTTCTTTGGAACTACTTGGACGGGACTCACCCAAGGACTATCGGAAATAGGATAGATAAGTCCGGCGTCAAGTAATTTGATGACTTCATTTTTAACCACTTCTTAAACATTTGGATTTACACGACGTTGTGGTTGTATTACCGATTTGTAGTCATCATTCATTAAGATTTTGTGTGTGCACATGGAAGGACTAATTCCTTTTATGTCTACAAGTTTAAAAGCTATTGCGTTTTTATGTTTTTTCAAAAGACTAATTAATTTTTCTTTTTCTAAGTTATCTAATTTAGACGAAATAATTACAGGTAAATTACCATCTTTGTCTAGAAAAGCATATTCCAAACCTTTTGGAAGTTCTTTGAGCTCAAGTGGTGGGTCTTTAGGAGACTCCTTATTTGGTTGCTCATTTCGATCAAGAACTTTAAAAGTTTGTTCTATGGCGACCTCTTCTTCAACAAAGTGGTCAATCTCTTCACTTGTATCGGGTGGTTCATCTTCATCTTCAATTAGGGGGTCATTATTGCCGAATGGATATTTCATTGACCGCTCAAGATCGACACTTCTTTTAAATGCCCCTAATTGAAGAGGTAGATTGTTGAACTTCCGGTTTTTCAAAGCTTCGTGAGTCTTTACAAATGGTTGTCCCAACACTAGAGGAGCGTCATCGAGGATGACAAAGTCGGTTGGGATTACCAATTGATTTGTTTGAACCAAAACATCCTCAACTACACCGATTGATTTTATTACTTTCCGATTGGATAGAAAAATGGGTATTTGAAGTGGAGAAAAATCACTAATACTTAATTTTTCGAAAATGTAGTTAGGCATTATGTTAACACAAAGATCTTTATCAATTGTGACATTACTAATAAACAAATTTTGAAAGAAACATGGAACCGGTGTAATGTTAATTTCAAATGGGTCTTCTTTTATTAGTGAGGTTTGATCATTAGTTAACTTAACACTTACTGTTTCGTCAATTTTAGTGTTAGTGTTTAACTCTTTTAAAAACTTAGCATGAGTGGGTACTAAACAATGATTTTCAAAAGAAGGTGACAAGAGATTAATTTCTTCAAAATTAGACTCTTCTTGGATTTTAGCGTTGTCGGACTCACCTTTATCGTTGTTTAA
Organism: Helianthus tuberosus; assembly: GCA_030545235.1. Classification (NCBI taxonomy): domain Eukaryota; kingdom Viridiplantae; phylum Streptophyta; class Magnoliopsida; order Asterales; family Asteraceae; genus Helianthus; species Helianthus tuberosus. The sequence continues at coordinate 40,604 of JARYGA010012139.1, forward strand.
CTCATGTGTCGGTTTTTCACTTATTTGTTCTTCCATTTTTACACTTTCAGTTATCTCTTCCTTTTTTAATTCTTCTCTTGCGCGGGACTCCTCTTCCCTTGCGCGAGATTCATTTATACAGCGATCGATAACTCTAATGTGTTCTAATATCCTATCGGTTACTTTGGTTATAGAAAAAGAATCGGAATTTTCAAAGCTTGAATCCGGTTGTTCGATCCTTTGTTCCTCATAATACCCATATGAAGTTGATGGTTCACACCATTGTTCTTCATTGTAAGCATATGATGGATAAGGGTCGTAATTTTGTTCTTCATAATACTCATATGAGGTGGGTTGTTCACGCCATGGTTCCTCATAATAAGCATACGAAGGTGGTGGCTCATATCTTGGTTCCTCAAAGTACGAGTATGAAGGCTCATACCTTGGTTCATCAAAATATGAGTATGAGGGAGGAGGTTCATACATTTGGTCTTCATAGGATGTGTATGAAGTTGGTGGCTCGTACCTGGGCTCCTCATAGTAGGTGTATGAATTGGATGGTTGATATGAGTGATTATATTGAACCGAGCGTGAGTTACGACAATTAGTGCAATAATTACCCCTATAATCATCCTCATCATAGGTGTAGTTGTAACCTCCTGAGTATTGATCCATAAGAATCACTCAGCAGACCACAACCAAGTCTCGAGATCAGAAAACAAAAATAAAAACGGAAACAGAGGCTGGACACGGCCCCGTGTTCAGTGAGCACGGCCCCGTGTTCAGAATCAATATCTGGGCGTTTTAATTAAATTTACTGATTTCGTTGAGCATGGGGCGTGTTTAGTGAGAACGGCCCGTGTTCAAGCTACTGTTACTGGGTGTTTTTATGAAAATGTGCAGCACGGCCCCGTGTTCAGTGAACACGGCCCCGTGTACAGGTTACTGTAAATGCAAAACTAAACTAAAATGCAGAAAAAAAATGTGCGCGTTTTAAAAAGGTTTTGAAAAACTGATTAGGCCATCGATTTTAAGCTTTCTTAAAATCCTTGTGTCCCCGGCAACGGCGCCAAAAACTTGATGCGTAGTAGAGTGTTATATATATTAGGTGTATATTTTAAGCCCCTTTAACACTTTTTAGTCAAGTTTTAAATTTATAAAACACGATATTTACTAACACTAGACACACATATGGACAAGTGCACCCATCGTGAGCGTAGTATAGTGTTGGTAAGATACCGAGGTCGTCCAAGGACACAAGAGCTTTTAGTACCGGTTTATCCTCAACGTCTAATCAAATCAAAAAGTTTAGAAAAATGTTTTAAACTAAGAAAAATAAAAACTAACTAAAAATGCTGAAAATAAAAATAAAAAGAAAAAACAGATAGACAAGATGAATCACTTGGTTCCGACTCGTATCTAGTGTAACCTTTGATTATTTCCGCACTTTTGCACTTATTAAGAGATTATCTTAGTTATTGTATTAGGCCCCTCTTTTGAAGGTGACGTTACCCTCACCCCTGTAGTTTGAGTCAGCAAGGATACAATCCTAAAAGGGTGGATTATTGGAAGATAATTAATTAAGTTATTAATGCAATATTATGGTAGGCCCCTCTTTGGAGGTGACGTTACCCTCGACTAAGTAGTCTGAGTCAGCAAGGATACAGTCCTAAATAGCCGGGTTATAGTATTAATAGTAGTTAACTTATGAGGGGATCAAAGAGTTTGGACCCCCGCCATCCAATACCGTTAAGTATTGAAGGAGGTCCTACTAAATTTGACCCAGGTCCATTGCAGGACCTCTAAACGCTGAACAATGGCAAGACCTTTACCAAACCGTTCCCTTAACCCCCGACCAAGTAGCCAACATACCTCCATATAGACCGTGGAGATATGAATGGTGAAAATCTTTTATTTTATATAGACAGTAAAATAATGCCAAGACACCACGGACAAACGATAAGGAAAGATCACCTTCAACATAAGCAACTAGTTATTAAAGTCATTAATACAAAACCAAATAAAAAGTGCGAAAAGATTAGAAATAAAAGGTATTATACTAGACACTTTGTCTTCACCAAGTGATGTAAGAGACTTAGGCAAACATGGCCTTGATTGTCAAGAACTCTTACGATCAATCTTGGATCCCGAGATGACTCACACACTCTACGATGGACAATGGATGATGGTGGTTGATGATGGTGTTATGGTGGTGGTGGGTGGTGGGTGAAGTGTGAGAGAGGTGGTGTGCCAAGGGATGGTTTGAGCTTGAGCCAAGCACTCCTATTTATAGGCTGAAGAGAAGCTCGGGCACGGCCCCGTGTCCAGTGGGCACAGCCCCGTGTCCACATCCTTCTCTTTCTTCATTTAATGCAGTTTTGTCTTTTTAGTTGACCACGCCCCCGTGTCCGCTGAGCACGACCCCGTGGTGCAGAAGAATCTTTGTACTATGCAGATTTGCTGGATTGTGCGAATCTTATTGTTGACCACGGCCCCGTGTCCGCTGAGCACGGCCCCGTGGTGGGAAATAGAAGCTTCTACCACTTTGTCTTTTCTACTGACACTTGGGCACGCCCCCGTGCTGGCTGAGCACGGGCCGTGTTCAGTCTTCTGTTGTCTTGTTTTGCTTGGGAAGATGCTGTCGTGGGGTCGGGCATGTCACGTCTTGTTCCTTTTCTTGTATTTATGTTAGATTTTGATGTCTTTTTGCTTCTTTTGTTAATTTGAGCTCATTTAATCCTGAAAATACAAAAGGAAGACAAAAGCACACTTTTTCCAACATTAGTACTAAAAAAGGGTTAGTTTTATGCCACAATTGATGAAATTTATATGTTGCATTTTGCACACATCAGTAATGCTCAAAATGTTGAAGCAAGTCTGAAGATCCAAACCGCTTTCAGCGCAGAAAACTCATCCGGATCAATCAATCAAAGTTCAACCAACAACAGTGGATTTTCTTCATATCCATGTGTGAATCCTAATGTTTCAACTTCAAGTTATCAATCTCAAAGTTAAAACAATGGTAATGGTCATGTGCTACAATGTAACATCGCGTTGCATCTTCAGAACGATCAGAATTTCTCTGAAGAAGTCGCTAAAGGTCATATGGCATTCCTAGTTACTGTGTTGGAATCATATGAGAGTTTGGTTGCGGGAAGAATCGGAAATCCTATGTTAACAAAATAGGATTACGACCAGATTGATGCTGAGGAGTTGGAGCTAATGGATATTAAGTGGTGTTTAGCAAGTGTGTTGAGGAGAGCTGAGAAATTTAAGCAGATTACAGGAAGAGATGACTTACGTGATGCTAATGTTTCTACTTTAGGTTTTGATAAGTCTAAAGTTACTTGTTTTAGGTGCAGGGAAAAAGGACATTTCAAGAGGGAATGTATCAACCGAGAAGTAAGTGGAGCTCAGAATCCTTTCGAAAACAATGAATATTATCGGAAAGCGATATATCATCATGTAGCTCAACAACCGTCATCATCCCGTGCTATTCCGATTGAAGATGGAAAGAAGAAAGCTTGTATTACTATGCCTCCAGATCAAGAAGATGAAAGATTGCCAGAGGGATTTAGCTGGGACAAATATATTCTGGCTGAAAGTAATTCAAAGTTTAGAGCATTTATTGCACAAATCATTCAAGAGCCAGAGTTGATGAAAGAATGGATGGATGTGTTTGCAAATGATGATAAAAGTCAAGATGGAGAGTCTGTCACTTCAGAAGATAGTTCAGAAAAGACACCAGTCTTTGATCAATCATCAATTGATAGCAGTGATGATGATGAAGAAATTAAACAAATAAACATTGGTAAAACTCATCTATCTCCTGAAAGTTTCAAATTTTATTTTGCAGATAAATTGGAGAAGCTAAAGGAGAGACGAGCAGCAAAAGAAAAGAAAAAGATAAAATGTGAGAATGTTGTTCAGGTGGAAGAGAAGAATGAACAGAGTGAAGAAGTTAAAGTTGCTGAGAAGTTTGTAGAGGTCACAAAACCTTGTCTGAAATGTTTGGAACCATGCAAACATTGTGAAGAGAAAGATAGGAAGTATAGTGAGCTGGACGAGATGAAAGAAAAATTATTGTTCGATGTTAAGTACGTGAAAGAATCTTATGATGTGTTGAACAGAACAGTTAATCAGTTGGAAAAAACAAATTCAGAAAGAGAAGATGCTTTGACAATGATGAATGCAACGATGATGTCTAAGCAGAAGGCCATCAATCACTATATTGATAAATGTGCAAAGTTGCAGCAGGAATTGGAGACTGAAAAGATTGAGAATGAAAGAATCAGACGATTGCTAATGAGTTACTCAAGTTCTGATTATTTGATTGATAGAATCTATCCGACAGCAGGTTTTGAAGCTTTTCAAGATAAGAAGTCGGAAGATAAGGATACTGGTAAGAAACAAAATGCAAATTATAACAAGTGTCCGCCTCCGATCTGGGAAGGTTATTCTCCCAGAAAACCAAACTCGGAACAACTAAAAAAGGCAGTCAATATAAAGTTAAAGTCTAAAACAACTGATGAGTTACCAGACAACATTGACGTCACATTCACATCGTCTGACACTGATCATGAGTCTGAGTTAATAAAGAAAGTGGTTGATCAGGTGTTGGATAAGGATGAGGAGTCAGAGTCAAAGTCTGAATCTGAGAGCTCAAGTTCATCAGTTGACAGTTCGAAATCATCGATCAAAAGGGTTTACAATAAAGATTTTCTGATGTCAAGAAATAATTTGAATGACGAAACATTCAAAGTAGCATATACTTTGAATGATTCAGATAAATTATATTCTGATGAGTAATTTCCAATTAAAAATGTGAAAATTGAAAATATTAAAACAGTTTTTAAATTGATAAAAATAAAGTTTTCAGAAATAAAAGATAAAATGGGATTTTCAAAACCTAAATATACTTCTAGAGTTCAACAACGTTTAAACAAAAAGAAAGGTTTTGGTCCAGATCATCAAAAGAAACCGAATCATAAAAGTAATTTCAAAAAGAAGGGATTGGGTTTTGATGTCGATAATAATAATAATGATAAAAGCTCTAAAACAAATACAGTATTTGTTTCAGGGGCAAGTTCTAAAGAAGAGGAAAAGAGCTCATTCTAGAAGCAATCGAACAAAGCATTTCTTGCAGAAAAACAGAAACATGAGAAGAATGAAACAAATCAAAAAAAGGAGACAAGAACCTGTTACCGATGCAAAAATGTTGATCACATCGCATGGAACTGTCCAAAGGCAACCAACATAAAACAGGAAGTGTCTTCTAAACTCAAAGAAAAAGTTGTTGATAGAACTGAACCACCAACTGAAAAATTCAAAGTGTTTAAAAATTCTACATTTGAAGTTGGTGAGTGTTCTAAAAAGTTTTACAAAAGAAGAGTGAATCTTAACAACCAAATGTAGGTTGTTAAGAAATCAGATGTTAAATCTGGCGATGAATCTGACTCGTCAAAGTCAGAGGAGCCACAAGTTGAACTAAAAAGAGAAAATTCAGTTCCACCAATGGATGATGTCAACTTTCCACCATTGCGGACTGAAAATTTTAAACAAAAAATTGGAAAAGTAGAGATTTCGAATCAATTCTATTCTGAAAAGAAAGAATTTGATGTCGAAAAAGTGTTTAATGGCAAAGTGAAACATATCTTTGGTAAGATGGTGAATGGTAGGGAAAAAGGGGTAAAAGATTTTTATGAATCAAAAAGGAGAACTTACCCACCGAGTGAAAATAACTCGGATGCACCCACAGCTGGTCAGGCTTGGGTGTCTGTATTCCATACTTAAAATCCTGACTTGCCGGAACTCCCAGGTTGGTAATTGGGGAGAGTAGGAATCGACATCTTTCTTGAGAAATTCACAACTGTGATATTTCGACTTACAAATGGTATTGTTGATAAGAACCTACAAGTGATTGTTTTTACAAGTGGTTAATCAAGGTCATTAAGTTGAACTTGATTTAACTTTCATACAAGTGGTTAAAGAAAAGGAAAAGCGAACCTACAAGTGGTTAAAAGAACAAAATGATGAATTAAACCCCATGATGAGTGAAATCAACAAAACTAATTTTCTTGAAAAACCATTTTGATTAAAACAAACTTAAGTGTTTTGAAATCATAATGGGAAAATAGTTTGTTGTCAGGGGGAGTTCTGATTGTTTAAGCCAAGAGGATGACGAATTGAAGCAATTCACATCTGTTTGTCATTGAGTTTATACAGTTTATTGATTTTATTTTCAAATTTTCCTTGAAAATCAAAAATTGAAACATATTTTTGATTTTAGGGGGAGTAAAAAATTTGGAAATTTTGAAAATTTGAAAAAGTCAAAAACATGATAAAATCTAAAAAGCCAAAAACATTGAAAAAAAAAGAGTTTTGTTGTGAAAAAAGAGGAAATGATAGTACATCAGTGGACTATCACAACATGCTAAAGAAATGGAAAGTCAAAATGTTTTTAAACAAGTCTCACTGATGCTGTGCCAGTAGACTTTACACGAATAGTAGATTGAAACAGAGATATAAACCTAAATATCATTACTTACTTATCTCATGGGGAACATCTCTCGGATATATGGGTAACCCCCGAAATCTTGTTTGAGAGATTGCCTGATTCTGAGATACTAGGTCTTTATACTGTTTGATATCTGGGGTATTATCCTTAGTCTTTTGATATTGCGGAAGCAATGGCCTAGACTTCGTATAATACTTTACGCGCTTTAAAAAGCTTACCCTCTGCATAAAAATTGAAAAATATCGAAAGATATGAATCAATTGCAGTTGAAGAAAAGATTCTCTAAAGGGAACACACCTAAAGTCGAGCCTTCATCTCTTTGATTGAACGGTAGTTCATACCTGAGCTCTCAAGGTCTCGCACTAACCCAGAATACAGATATCAAATTGGTATACTCACCTGTAAGACTGAATCTAGGGAATTTTGATACAGGAGTATATTCTGAGGTGGGACACGCGAATAAGTTTAAGTCATTAAGACACTAATTCCGTACCTCGAATCAATTGAAACTTGTGTAGAGGTTTAAGTGGACAACAATACTGACAATCAGAAGTGAATTTGTTTAGAACTTAAAGTCTAAAAAGGTCAACGATGTTAGTGATTTGTCTCAAAAACTGATATGATCCTCTTACACAAACTCACAAAAATTTGTCTGTAAATATTTCTCTACTGTTTTTCATTAAAGACAAAATCCAAAAAGAATGTGTTTTAGCATAAAAATTTTGAAAAATCAAAAAGATTTTATTTCATCTTATTTTCGACAACTGATGTTGAAAAGCTGATTTTCAAAATTCCAAGTGCTAAACATGATGAACAACAATAGGTTGGGAGAGTTTGTTTGAAATAAGAAATGATTTTGAAATGATTAAATGGTTCATTAATTTGAAACCAAAATTTGTGTGTTTCGAATACAAGTGGTTAAGCAGTGATTAAAATTGTTATACATGAAAAATTTACTTTTGGGTAGAGCATGTGCAGGTAAAAGCTTTGAAAGAGCTAGGTTTCGACTCCTGAGCGTATGCAGATTAAAGTTAGATTTATGCTCTTGTTACTACGGAGATCCAGGAGACGTTACTAAGCATGTGAAAGCCTGTAGATAGAAGATTCCAGACTGAGATCCCAGAACAACTTAAGGGGGAGTTTGTTAGCAAAGGGGCTGAAGACATAAGAGCCAGATTCAGATTCTGGAACAAAGCTTGAGATAGAAGCTGCTGATGTTGTGAAGCTTAAGGAATCAAGAGACCCGATCAAGAGAATTAGAGAGGATAGAGCCAGGTTGAGATTCTGATAAAAGAAGAGAAAGATTGAAGGATGCTTACAGAGAACGATACTTTGGAGAGAGTGAGAAGACCGATTAAGACTGAAGACTCGACACACTGAAGACTCGTCATCATCCAAGGGGGAGTTTGTTGGTGCATATTGTAGATCCCAATATCAATCCGGATCACAGTGGTTGATTTTTTTAATACAAAACACCTATTAATTAGGTGTTTGAATATGTAAAAGTCAAGAAAAATCAAAAGATGAAGATCTTGGTTTGATGATTAACAACAAGTGTTGTATGAATTCCCAACTGATATAAACGTTAACAAGCTCTTGGAAATCGGATTAAGCACAAGAAATAACAAGAAGATCACAACACTAGAGTTTTCACCAAAGAGACTA
>JARYGA010012140.1:0-17841 GCA_030545235.1 Helianthus tuberosus
AGAAAGAAAGCCGACAACCGTAAGCAAGAATGAAGAACGGCTGATTGAAATCAGCGAAGAAAGAAAGAAAGCAGTGTCGGAAAAGAAAGAAGAAAGAAAGTCATGACCGACATGAGAAAGAAAGAGTCACCGGTAAACAGAAAGTAAGAAAGGACCGGTGGTGAAAGAAAGAACGAAAGAAGGTGCGCCAAAAGAAAGGAGAAAGAAGAGGTCGGCGTCACTTTAAAGAAAGATGGCCTCGCAAGAAAGTATGAAAGATACCGGTGCAGTAAGAAAGAAAGTGCAAGCGTTGGTAAGAAAGAAGAAAGAATGGGCGTCGATCAAAAGGAAAGGAGAAAATCGACAACCGAAAGAAAGAGCAAGAAAAAAATCGAACCTTAGCGGTTCGTATAGCAAGAGCAAGATCGAACCTTTGTGGTTCGAATAGCAAGTCAGCAAGAAATATGATTCAAAGTAAGCAAGTAGGAACGGATTCGAATCAAGAAAGAAAGTAGCGATAACGGTTAAGTAAAGAAAGAACGACCGCAAGCAAGAACGAAGCAAGTAGAAAGAACCGGATCAAGATTAAGGGGGTGAATGTTGGGTTAATCTTGATGTTACGGTATATTTACGGGTCAAGTTCGAACCGAGTACGGGTCAAGTCGGTTACCGGATTTATCCGATACGGGTCAGGAGCTGCATGGGCTGCAAGAGATGACCGTTGAGAAGAAGTATCCGTTGAAATATGGCCGTTGGAATATGAACGTTGCATGGAAGAATTAGTCTACATGTGTACCAGCTTTTTAGGATAGAATATTAGTAGTTTATTCTTTTTTTATTTGCACGTGGAGATCATTGTATGTCTATATATTGGCCTTGTGTTTATAAAATATATACAGCAGCTTTCTTCCTTCATCTCTGCATATTATACACATACATTAGTGAGTTTTGAGTGTGTATCAAGGGGCCTGAACCTACAATTGGTATCAGAGCTTGGTGGCGAAGAGCTTGTCGTTTTGAGAGTCGGTGGCGGCAGGAAGAGTAGCAGCCCGTAGGTTGCAGGGCTGAAGAAAGAAGAGAGAACAAGACAGAATCAGAGAGCAGCGGGTTTTGGCGGTGATTACCGTTGACAGAAAGAAGAAGAGAAGAGGTTCTGTGTGAACCGAACATGGTTCTAAGTGAGCCATGTGGAGAAGAAATCGAGAAAGATAAAGAAAGAAGGTTGTAGCCGCGCTGCGAGAAAGATAAAGAAGACGGTGGCGGTTGCCAACCAGACCGAAAGAAAGTAAGACCGAGGAAGACCGTCGTCATCGCCGGAGAAAGAAGAACGTAGCCGGAAGGAGATACCGGCGTAAGAAAGACCGCTACCGGAAAGTGAATTCCGGTGGGAGACATAGAGAAAGCCAACAACCGTAAGAAAGAACCGGTGTCGGTGTAGAAAGAAAGCCGACAACCGTAAGCAAGAATGAAGAACGGCTGATTGAAATCAGCGAAGAAAGAAAGAAAGCAGTGTCGGAAAAGAAAGAAGAAAGAAAGTCATGACCGACATGAGAAAGAAAGAGTCACCGGTAAACAGAAAGTAAGAAAGGACCGGTGGTGAAAGAAAGAACGAAAGAAGGTGCGCCAAAAGAAAGGAGAAAGAAGAGGTCGGCGTCACTTTAAAGAAAGATGGCCTCACAAGAAAGTATGAAAGATACCGGTGCAGTAAGAAAGAAAGTGCAAGCGTCGGTAAGAAAGAAGAAAGAATGGGCGTCGATCAAAAGGAAAGGAGAAAATCGACAACCGAAAGAAAGAGCAAGAAAAAAATCGAACCTTAGCGGTTCGTATAGCAAGAGCAAGATCGAACCTTTGTGGTTCGAATAGCAAGTCAGCAAGAAATGTGATTCAAAGTAAGCAAGTAGGAACGGATTCGAATCAAGAAAGAAAGTAGCGATAACGGTTAAGTAAAGAAAGAACGACCGCAAGCAAGAACGAAGCAAGTAGAAAGAACCGGATCAAGATTAAGGGGGTGAATGTTGGGTTAATCTTGATGTTACGGTATATTTACGGGTCAAGTTCGAACCGAGTACGGGTCAAGTCGGTTACCGGATTTATCCGATACGGGTCAGGAGCTGCATGGGCTGCAAGAGATGACCGTTGAGAAGAAGTATCCGTTGAAATATGGCCGTTGGAATATGAACGTTGCATGGAAGAATTAGTCTACATGTGTACCAGCTTTTTAGGATAGAATATTAGTAGTTTATTCTTTTTTTTATTTGCACGTGGAGATCATTGTATGTCTATATATTGGCCTTGTGTTTATAAAATATATACAGCAGCTTTCTTCCTTCATCTCTGCATATTATACACATACATTAGTGAGTTTTGAGTGTGTATCAAGGGGCCTGAACCTACAATTGGTATCAGAGCTTGGTGGCGAAGAGCTTGCCGTTTTGAGAGTCGGTGGCGGCAGGAAGAGTAGCAGCCCGTAGGTTGCAGGGCTGAAGAAAGAAGAGAGAACAAGACAGAATCAGAGAGCAGCGGGTTTTGGTGGTGATTACCGTTGACAGAAAGAAGAAGAGAAGACGTTATGTGTGAACCGAACATGGTTCTAAGTGAGCCATGTGGAGAAGAAATCGAGAAAGATAAAGAAAGAAGGTTGTAGCCGCGCTGCGAGAAAGATAAAGAAGACGGTGGCGGTTGCCAACCAGACCGAAAGAAAGTAAGACCGAGGAAGACCGTCGTCATCGCCGGAGAAAGAAGACCGTAGCCGGAAGGAGATACCGGCGTAAGAAAGACCGCTACCGGAAAGTGAATTCCGGTGGGAGACATAGAGAAAGCCAACAACCGTAAGAAAGAACCGGTGTCGGTGTAGAAAGAAAGCCGACAACCGTAAGCAAGAATGAAGAACGGCTGATTGAAATCAGCGAAGAAAAAAGAAAGCAGTGTCGGAAAAGAAAGAAGAAAGAAAGTCATGACCGACATGAGAAAGAAAGAGTCACCGGTAAACAGAAAGTAAGAAAGGACCGGTGGTGAAAGAAAGAACGAAAGAAGGTGCGCCAAAAGAAAGGAGAAAGAAGAGGTCGGCGTCACTTTAAAGAAAGATGGCCTCGCAAGAAAGTATGAAAGATACCGGTGCAGTAAGAAAGAAAGTGCAAGCGTCGGTAAGAAAGAAGAAAGAATGGGCGTCGATCAAAAGGAAAGGAGAAAATCGACAACCGAAAGAAAGAGCAAGAAAAAAATCGAACCTTAGCGGTTCGTATAGCAAGAGCAAGATCGAACCTTTGTGGTTCGAATAGCAAGTCAGCAAGAAATATGATTCAAAGTAAGCAAGTAGGAACGGATTCGAATCAAGAAAGAAAGTAGCGATAACGGTTAAGTAAAGAAAGAACGACCGCAAGCAAGAACGAAGCAAGTAGAAAGAACCGGATCAAGATTAAGGGGGTGAATGTTGGGTTAATCTTGATGTTACGGTATATTTACGGGTCAAGTTCGAACCGAGTACGGGTCAAGTCGGTTACCGGATTTATCCGATACGGGTCAGGAGCTGCATGGGCTGCAAGAGATGACCGTTGAGAAGAAGTATCCGTTGAAATATGGCCGTTGGAATATGAACGTTGCATGGAAGAATTAGTCTACATGTGTACCAGCTTTTTAGGATAGAATATTAGTAGTTTATTCTTTTTTTATTTGCACGTGGAGATCATTGTATGTCTATATATTGGCCTTGTGTTTATAAAATATATACAGCAGCTTTCTTCCTTCATCTCTGCATATTATACACATACATTAGTGAGTTTTGAGTGTGTATCAAGGGGCCTGAACCTACAATTGGTATCAGAGCTTGGTGGCGAAGAGCTTGCCGTTTTGAGAGTCGGTGGCGGCAGGAAGTGTAGCAGCCCGTAGGTTGCTGGGCTGAAGAAAGAAGAGAGAACAAGACAGAAACAGAGAGCAGCGGGTTTTGGCGGTGATTACCGTGGACAGAAAGAAGAAGAGAAGAGGTTCTGTGTGAACCGAACATGGTTCTAAGTGAGCCATGTGGAGAAGAAATCGAGAAAGATAAAGAAAGAAGGTTGTAGCCGTGCTGCGAGAAAGATAAAGAAGACGGTGGCGGTTGCCAACCAGACCGAAAGAAAGTAAGACCGAGGAAGACCGTCGTCATCGCCGGAGAAAGAAGACCGTAGCCGGAAGGAGATACCGGCGTAAGAAAGACCGCTATCGGAAAGTGAATTCCGGTTGGAGACATAGGGAAAGCCAACAACCGTAAGAAAGAACCGGTGTCGGTGTAGAAAGAAAGCCGACAACCGTAAGCAAGAATGAAGAACGGCTGATTGAAATCAGCGAAGAAAGAAATAAAGCAGTGTCGGAAAAGAAAGAAGAAAGAAAGTCATGACCGACATGAGAAAGAAAGAGTCACCGGTAAACAGAAAGTAAGAAAAGGACCGGTGGTGAAAGAAAGAACGAAAGAAGGTGCGCCAAAAGAAAGGAGAAAGAAGAGGTCGGCGTCACTTTAAAGAAAGATGGCCTCGCAAGAAAGTATGAAAGATACCGGTGCAGTAAGAAAGAAAGTGCAAGCGTCGGTAAGAAAGAAGAAAGAATGGGCGTCGATCAAAAGGAAAGGAGAAAATCGACAACCGAAAGAAAGAGCAAGAAAAAAATCGAACCTTAGCGGTTCGTATAGCAAGAGCAAGATCGAACCTTTGTGGTTCGAATAGCAAGTCAGCAAGAAATATGATTCAAAGTAAGCAAGTAGGAACGGATTCGAATCAAGAAAGAAAGTAGCGATAACGGTTAAGTAAAGAAAGAACGAACGCAAGCAAGAACGAAGCAAGTAGAAAGAACCGGATCAAGATTAAGGGGGTGAATGTTGGGTTAATCTTGATGTTACGGTATATTTACGGGTCAAGTTCGAACCGAGTACGGGTCAAGTCGGTTACCGGATTTATCCGATACGGGTCAGGAGCTGCATGGGCTGCAAGAGATGACCGTTGAGAAGAAGTATCCGTTGAAATATGGCCGTTGGAATATGAACGTTGCATGGAAGAATTAGTCTACATGTGTACTAGCTTTTTAGGATAGAATATTAGTAGTTTATTCTTTTTTTATTTGCATGTGGAGATCATTGTATGTCTATATATTGGCCATGTGTTTATAAAATATATACAGCAGCTTTCTTCCTTCATCTCTGCATATTATACACATACATTAGTGAGTTTTGAGTGTGTATCAAGGGGCCTGAACCTACAATTGGTATCAGAGCTTGGTGGTGAAGAGCTTTCCGTTTTGAGAGTCGGTGGCGGCAGGAAGAGTAGCAGCCCGTAGGTTGCAGGGCTGAAGAAAGAAGAGAGAACAAGACAGAATCAGAGAGCAGCGGGTTTTGGCAGTGATTACCGTTGACAGAAAGAAGAAGAGAAGTGGTTCTGTGTGAACCGAACATGGTTCTAAGTGAGCCATGTGGAGAAGAAATCGAGAAAGATAAAGAAAGAAGGTTGTAGCCGCGCTGGGAGAAAGATAAAGAAGACGGTGGCGGTTGCCAACCATACCGAAAGAAAGTAAGACCGAGGAAGACCGTCGTCATCGCCGGAGAAAGAAGACCGTAGCCGGAAGGAGATACCGGCGTAAGAAAGACCGCTACCGGAAAGTGAATTCCGGTTGGAGACATAGAGAAAGCCAACAACCGTAAGAAAGAACCGGTGTCGGTGTAGAAAGAAAGCCGACAACCGTAAGCAAGAATGAAGAACGGCTGATTGAAATCAGCGAAGAAAGAAAGAAAGCGGTGTCGGAAAAGAAAGAAGAAAGAAAGTCATGACCGACATGAGAAAGAAAGAGTCACCGGTAAACAGAAAGTAATAAAGGACCGGTGGTGAAAGAAAGAACGAAAGAAGGTGCGCCAAAAGAAAGGAGAAAGAAAAGAGGTCGGCGTCACTTTAAAGAAAGATGGCCTCGCAAGAAAGTATGAAAGATACCGGTGCAGTAAGAAAGAAAGTGCAAGCGTCGGTAAGTAAGAAGAAAGAATGGGCGTCGATCAAAAGGAAAGGAGAAAATCGACAACCGAAAGAAAGAGCAAGAAAAAAATCGAACCTTAGCGGTTCGTATAGCAAGAGCAAGATCGAACCTTTGTGGTTCGAATAGCAAGTCAGCAAGAAATATGATTCAAAGTAAGCAAGTAGGAACGGATTCGAATCAAGAAAGAAAGTAGCGATAACGGTTAAGTAAAGAAAGAACGACCGCAAGCAAGAACGAAGCAAGTAGAAAGAACCGGATCAAGATTAAGGGGGTGAATGTTGGGTTAATCTTGATGTTACGGTATATTTACGGGTCAAGTTCGAACCGAGTACGGGTCAAGTCGGTTACCGGATTTATCCGATACGGGTCAGGAGCTGCATGGGCTGCAAGAGATGACCGTTGAGAAGAAGTATCCGTTGAAATATGGCCGTTGGAATATGAACGTTGCATGGAAGAATTAGTCTACATGTGTACCAGCTTTTTAGGATAGAATATTAGTAGTTTATTCTTTTTTTTTTTGCACGTGGAGATCATTGTATGTCTATATATTGGCCTTGTGTTTATAAAATATATACAGCAACTTTCTTCCTTCATCTCTGCATATTATACACATACATTAGTGAGTTTTGAGTGTGTATCAAGGGGCCTGAACCTACAATTGGTATCAGAGCTTGGTGGTGAAGAGCTTGTCGTTTTGAGAGTCGGTGGCGGCAGGAAGAGTAGCAGCCCGTAGGTTGCAGGGCTGAAGAAAGAAGAGAGAACAAGACAGAATCAGAGAGCAACGGGTTTTGGCGGTGATTACCGTTGACAGAAAGAAGAAGAGAAGAGGCTCTGTGTGAACCGAACATGGTTCTAAGTGAGCCATGTGGAGAAGAAATCAAGAAAGATAAAGAAAGAAGGTTGTAGCCGCGCTGCGAGAAAGATAAAGAAGACGGTGGCGGTTGCCAACCAGACCGAAAGAAAGTAAGACCGAGGAAGACCGTCGTCATCGCCGGAGAAAGAAGACCGTAGCCGGAAGGAGATACCGGCGTAAGAAAGACCGCTACCGGAAAGTGAATTCCGGTGGGAGACATAGAGAAAGCCAACAACCGTAAGAAAGAACCGGTGTCGGTGTAGAAAGAAAGCCGACAACCGTAAGCAAGAATGAAGAACGGCTGATTGAAATCAGCGAAGAAAGAAAGAATGCAGTGTCGGAAAAGAAAGAAGAAAGAAAGTCATGACCGACATGAGAAAGAAAGAGTCACCGGTAAACAGAAAGTAAGAAAGGACCGGTGGTGAAAGAGAGAACGAAAGAAGGTGCGCCAAAAGAAAGGAGAAAGAAGAGGTCGGCGTCACTTTAAAGAAAGATGGCCTCGCAAGAAAGTATGAAAGATACCGGTGCAGTAAGAAAGAAAGTGCAAGCGTCGGTAAGAAAGAAGAAAGAATGGGCGTCGATCAAAAGGAAAGGAGAAAATCGACAACCGAAAGAAAGAGCAAGAAAAAAATCGAACCTTAGCGGTTCGTATAGCAAGAGCAAGATCGAACCTTTGTGGTTCGAATAGCAAGTCAGCAAGAAATATGATTCAAAGTAAGCAAGTAGGAACGGATTCGAATCAAGAAAGAAAGTAGCGATAACGGTTAAGTAAAGAAAGAACGACCGCAAGCAAGAACGAAGCAAGTAGAAAGAACCGGATCAAGATTAAGGGGGTGAATGTTGGGTTAATCTTGATGTTACGGTATATTTACGGGTCAAGTTCGAACCGAGTACGGGTCAAGTCGGTTACCGGATTTATCCGATACGGGTCAGGAGCTGCATGGGCTGCAAGAGATGACCGTTGAGAAGAAGTATCCGTTGAAATATGGCCGTTGGAATATGAACGTTGCATGGAAGAATTAGTCTACATGTGTACCAGCTTTTTAGGATAGAATATTAGTAGTTTATTCTTTTTTTATTTGCACGTGGAGATCATTGTATGTCTATATATTGGCCTTGTGTTTATAAAATATATACAGCAGCTTTCTTCCTTCATCTCTGCATATTATACACATACATTAGTGAGTTTTGAGTGTGTATCAAGGGGCCTGAACCTACAATTGGTATCAGAGCTTGGTGGTGAAGAGCTTGCCGTTTTGAGAGTCGGTGGCGGCAGGAAGAGTAGCAGCCCGTAGGTTGCAGGGCTGAAGAAAGAAGAGAGAACAAGACAGAATCAGAGAGCAGCGTGTTTTGGCGGTGATTACCGTTGAAAGAAAGAAGAAGAGAAGACGTTCTGTGTGAACCGAACATGGTTCTAAGTGAGCCATGTGGAGAAGAAATCGAGAAAGATAAAGAAAGAAGGTTGTAGCCGCGCTGCGAGAAAGATAAAGAAGACGGTGGCGGTTGCCAACCAGACCGAAAGAAAGTAAGACCGAGGAAGACCGTCGTCATCGCCGGAGAAAGAAGACCGTAGCCGGAAGGAGATACCGGCGTACGAAAGACCGCTACCGGAAAGTGAATTCCGGTGGGAGACATAGAGAAAGCCAACAACCGTAAGAAAGAACCGGTGTCGGTGTAGAAAGAAAGCCGACAACCGTAAGCAAGAATGAAGAACGGCTGATTGAAATCAGCGAAGAAAGAAAGAAAGCAGTGTCGGAAAAGAAAGAAGAAAGAAAGTCATGACCGACATGAGAAAGAAAGAGTCACCGGTAAACAGAAAGTAAGAAAGGACCGGTGGTGAAAGAAAGAACGAAAGAAGGTGCGCCAAAAGAAAGGAGAAAGAAGAGGTCGGCGTCACTTTAAAGAAAGATGGCATCGCAAGAAACTATGAAAGATACCTGTGCAGTAAGAAAGAAAGTGCAAGCGTCGGTAAGAAAGAAGAAAGAATGGGCGTCGATCAAAAGGAAAGGAGAAAATCGACAAACGAAAGAAAGAGCAAGAAAAAAATCGAACCTTAGCGGTTCGTATAGCAAGAGCAAGATCGAACCTTTGTGGTTCGAATAGCAAGTCAGCAAGAAATATGATTCAAAGTAAGCAAGTAGGAACGGATTCGAATCAAGAAAGAAAGTAGCGATAACGGTTAAGTAAAGAAAGAACGACCGCAAGCAAGAACGAAGCAAGTAGAAAGAACCGGATCAAGATTAAGGGGGTGAATGTTGGGTTAATCTTGATGTTACGGTATATTTACGGGTCAAGTTCGAACCGAGTACGGGTCAAGTCGGTTACCGGATTTATCCGATACGGGTCAGGAGCTGCATGGGCTGCAAGAGATGACCGTTGAGAAGAAGTATCCGTTGAAATATGGCCGTTGGATTATGAACGTTGCATGGAAGAATTAGTCTACATGTATACCAGCTTTTTAGGATAGAATATTAGTAGTTTATTCTTTTTTTATTTGCACGTGGAGATCATTGTATGTCTATATATTGGCCTTGTGTTTATAAAATATATACAGCAGCTTTCTTCCTTCATCTCTGCATATTATACACATACATTAGTGAGTTTTGAGTGTGTATCAAGGGGCCTGAACCTACAATTGGTATCAGTGCTTGGTGGTGAAGAGCTTGCCGTTTTGAGAGTCGGTGGCGGCAGGAAGAGTAGCAGCCCGTAGGTTGCAGGGCTGAAGAAAGAAGAGAGAACAAGACAGAATCAGAGAGCAGCGGGTTTTGGCGGTGATTACCGTTGACAGAAAGAAGAAGAGAAGACGTTCTGTGTGAACCGAACATGGTTCTAAGTGAGCCATGTGGAGAAGAAATCGAGAAAGATAAAGAAAGAAGGTTGTAGCCGCGCTGCGAGAAAGATAAAGAAGACGGTGGCGGTTGCCAACCAGACCGAAAGAAAGTAAGACCGAGGAAGACCGTCGTCATCGCCGGAGAAAGAAGACCGTAGCCGGAAGGAGATACCGGCGTAAGAAAAACCGCTACCGGAAAGTGAATTCCAGTGGGAAACATAGAGAAAGCCAACAACCGTAAGAAAGAACCGGTGTCGGTGTAGAAAGAAAGCCGACAACCGTAAGCAAGAATGAAGAACGGCTGATTGAAATCAGCGAAGAAAGAAAGAAAGCAGTGTCGGAAAAGAAAGAAGAAAGAAAGTCATGACCAACATGAGAAAGAAAGAGTCACCGGTAAACAGAAAGTAAGAAAGGACCGGTGGTGAAAGAAAGAACGAAAGAAGGTGCGCCAAAAGAAAGGAGAAAGAAGAGGTCGGCGTCACTTTAAAGAAAGATGGCCTCGCAAGAAACTATGAAAGATACCTGTGCAGTAAGAAAGAAAGTGCAAGCGTCGGTAAGAAAGAAGAAAGAATGGGCGTCGATCAAAAGGAAAGGAGAAAATCGACAACCGAAAGAAAGAGCAAGAAAAAAATCGAACCTTAGCGGTTCGTATAGCAAGAGCAAGATCGAACCTTTGTGGTTCGAATAGCAAGTCAGCAAGAAATATGATTCAAAGTAAGCAAGTAGGAACGGATTCGAATCAAGAAAGAAAGTAGCGATAACGGTTAAGTAAAGAAAGAACGACCGCAAGCAAGAACGAAGCAAGTAGAAAGAACCGGATCAAGATTAAGGGGGTGAATGTTGGGTTAATCTTGATGTTACGGTATATTTACGGGTCAAGTTCGAACCGAGTACGGGTCAAGTCGGTTACCGGATTTATCCGATACGGGTCAGGAGCTGCATGGGCTACAAGAGATGACCGTTGAGAAGAAGTATCCGTTGAAATATGGCCGTTGGAATATGAACGTTGCATGGAAGAATTAGTCTACATGTGTACCAGCTTTTTAGGATAGAATATTAGTAGTTTATTCTTTTTTTATTTGCACGTGGAGATCATTGTATGTCTATATATTGGCCTTGTGTTTATAAAATATATACAGCAGCTTTCTTCCTTCATCTCTGCATATTATACACATACATTAGTGAGTTTTGAGTGTGTATCAAGGGGCCTGAACCTACAATTGGTATCAGAGCTTGGTGGTGAAGAGCTTGCCGTTTTGAGAGTCGGTGGCGGCAGGAAGAGTAGCAGCCCGTAGGTTGCAGGGATGAAGAAAGAAGAGAGAACAAGACAGAATCAGAGAGCAGCGGGTTTTGGCGGTGATTACCGTTGACAGAAAGAAGAAGAGAAGAGGTTCTGTGTGAACCGAACATGGTTCTAAGTGAGCCATGTGGAGAAGAAATCGAGAAAGATAAAGAAAGAAGGTTGTAGCCGCGCTGCGAGAAAGATAAAGAAGACGGTGGCGGTTGCCAACCAGACCGAAAGAAAGTAAGACCGAGGAAGACCGTCGTCATCGCCGGAGAAAGAAGACCGTAGCCGGAAGGAGATACCGGCGTAAGAAAGACCGCTACCGGAAAGTGAATTCCGGTGGGAGACATAGAGAAAGCCAACAACCGTAAGAAAGAACCGGTGTCGGTGTAGAAAGAAAGCCGACAACCGTAAGCAAGAATGAAGAACGGCTGATTGAAATCAGCGAAGAAAGAAAGAAAGCAGTGTCGGAAAAGAGAGAAGAAAGAAAGTCATGACCGACATGAGAAAGAAAGAGTCACCGGTAAACAGAAAGTAAGAAAGGACCGGTGGTGAAAGAAAGAACGAAAGAAGGTGCGCCAAAAGAAAGGAGAAAGAAGAGGTCGGCGTCACTTTAAAGAAAGATGGCCTCGCAAGAAAGTATGAAAGATACCGGTGCAGTAAGAAAGAAAGTGCAAGCGTCGGTAAGAAAGAAGAAAGAATGGGTGTCGATCAAAAGGAAAGGAGAAAATCGACAACCGAAAGAAAGAGCAAGAAAAAAATCGAACCGTAGCGGTTCGTATAGCAAGAGCAAGATCGAACCTTTGTGGTTCGAATAGCAAGTCAGCAAGAAATATGATTCAAAGTAAGCAAGTAGGAACGGATTCGAATCAAGAAAGAAAGTAGCGATAACGGTTAAGTAAAGAAAAAACGACCGCAAGCAAGAACGAAGCAAGTAGAAAGAACCGGATCAAGATTAAGGGGGTGAATGTTGGGTTAATCTTGATGTTACGGTATATTTACGGGTCAAGTTCGAACCGAGTACGGGTCAAGTCGGTTACCGGATTTATCCGATACGGGTCAGGAGCTGCATGGGCTGCAAGAGATGAACGTTTAGAAGAAGTATCCGTTGAAATATGGCCGTTGGAATATGAACGTTGCATGGAAGAATTAGTCTACATGTGTACCAGTTTTTTAGGATAGAATATTAGTAGTTTATTCTTTTTTTATTTGCACGTGGAGATCATTGTATGTCTATATATTGGCCTTGTGTTTATAAAATATATACAGCAGCTTTCTTCCTTCATCTCTGCATATTATACACATACATTAGTGAGTTTTGAGTGTGTATCAAGGGGCCTGAACCTACACTTGTATGTCCTGCAAGTATTGGTTCAAGGAGATTATTAGCCTAAATATAATGACTAACCTAATTATATTGAAGCTACCCTTTTTAAGCCGTAGAACCAAAAATAAAGGAAAAAAGGAATCAAAAAGCAAAAACCTATTGCCGCCATCTCCACCTCAAAAAAGGTGCCGCCACTTTTGCTTTCCTCTTATGAGACCGACCGGCCAAAGGCCAAGAATCTGACGTCCCGGCCACCGTCGTGAGCTGCTTCTCGCGTCATTCATGTTCGTGTTCTAGCACCGGTTTGTCGTACCTTGGTGTCTCAAACGGTTATTATTTAACCATTAAGGTATAACCATCTCATTGGTAGATAAATGATTCATATACGGTATTTGCATGTTTGTAACCATGATCTTGTTTGGTTTGTTTTTAGGGTTGATTATTTATATATTTACGCCGCGTTATATTAATTATAGATCTAATTAATAAAATATATCAAACACCTTTTGAAAAAAGTAAACAAGATCACCACTGAAACCCGACAGTGTATAGAGCCACGCTTACAGCATTTAAATCGGAACTCGTCCTTTTAACTCCTTTTAACTGGTTATAGATCTCAAACTTTAAGTTGTCTAAAGTTTCAGATCTAAATGATTTTAGCGCAACAAGGTATTTTGCCAAAAGTTTTTTTTTTATTATATTTGACTAAAAGATTTTCTGATTTATTTTGATTGCATAGAATATTTAAATCTGGCACGACCTTGTGATTCTGTTGTTTTTGGTTTTATTTTAGTTTTTGGTTTTATGGTTTTGGCCCACTTTGATGTCTCAAAATTGTAATAGGTTAGGACTTTTATTTTTCATTATTATTTATTTTTGTAAATATTATAATCTTGAAAACCCGAAAACAAAACTGAGGGCAAAACATGAATCATGAAGTTAATGGGGGTTTCTCAAGACAACAAGATGCACTCAAGTCAATCCTTGTGGTTATTTTATATGTTGTGACCCCATGATCTAGTTTGGTCTTGCTACTTGGCTCTAGCAGGAACAAACAACCATATTTTTATGGCTTACATATTTATTTTGTTATTATAGTTGCTTTATATTTTAAAATTGTTATAACATACCAACGATTATACCAAACTTTTAAAGATGAGTTTTTAAATGATGCCAAAGTCAGATAAAACATGTTCTAAACTGAATTTTACAACTTCTGAAAATTTTACCATAAAACAAATAGTTTGTTTTGAAATAGATTATAACCCCTAGAGTTTTGAAATTTAAATAATGTTTAACTTTATAAAACTCATAACTTAATAGTTCTAACTATTAACTATTAATGGTTAGTCTAGTCGCGACAAACTAATTTTAGTAAGTTATTTAAAATTAAGTGTCCTAATAGATGAAAGGGTTCATCGCAATGTCACAAACTTTATATAGTAAAACTGTTTTTACAACCCTATTTGGAGCATGATACGAACAAGCAGTGTTTGGATTCACAACACCACACTTGATGCCTAGTTTATCCTATCAAAATGCAAGCGTTTCATTGACACATCCAGCCCCTTTCCACATATACCTATTTTAGGGAAATTATTGCTTTTTCTCTCTTGTTACAAGCCACAACTGGTTGGAGAGTGAAAGTAGGCATATATGAGGCTAAACGTATCAAATGCATTGACAAGAGTTGTCTTAACGGCCTCATACTCTAGAGTTGTGCATTTTTCACAATTGACACTCGTTGTTAGTCTGCCTAACCACTTACTAATGATGTATGCCACAACTGCTTTTGATAATTGTTATAGCCAGATTCACATTCCTTATTCATATGACTTTCAATAGGTCATTAATTAATTTGAGATAATACATCGATAATACTAATGAAAGTTTTTTGCTTATTTAACAGCTGTTTAATGAAAACAATTCCACATTCGCTCTCAAGTTTATACTCGAGATAGAAAAGCTTAATAACACCAACTTTATCGAATGACACCACAATGTGAGAATAGTTATCAAGGTGATGAAAAAGCTTTATGTTCTAAACGGCCCAATCCTAAAAGATCCCAAAAATATAATACGATTCCTGCTCATAAGACATTGGAAAAGCATAACGAGTATGACATTAACATAGCCCATTTTATGCATAGCCACTATGTCTCTTAATCTCTGTAAGAACGTGGAAGAGATAGATGCATTTGATATGATCAAGCAACTTAAAGGCATGTTCTAGAAACAGGCCCGAAAGAACGCTATGACACCATGAAGCAGAAAATAAGCTGTAGAATGCAAGAAGACTCGTCTGTTAGTGCCCATGTGCTTAAGATAAAAGGGTACGTCGACCAGATGAAAAATCTTGGTTATCCCCTGTAGGATAAAGTGGTTGCGGATTTCATCTTGAACTCTCTCTCTAGATCTTATGATTAGTTCATAATGAATTACAATTTGATAGCTTGGGTGAAGACTATGCCTTAGCTCCATGGTATGTTCAAAACGGTTGAGATGAATATTTAGAATAAAACTACCCACGTGTTGATAGTCAGAAGCGCAACCCCAACAAAAAGGGTTATAACTGTAAAAGGAATAATAAAGTTAACGTTGCTGCCAAACCTGCCACCAACAACAACAAGCAAGTTGTAAAACCACCCTCTCCTGAGAGGCGCCAATGCTTTAAATGCAATAAGATAGGGCACTAGAAACACAATTGCCCTAAATATCTGGCTAAGCTAAAATTGAACATGGCCAATGGTATTGGCACTACTTCAGATATTCTCATTTATGTTACTGAACCTTTTACTGTTTCCAGCAACACCTCGATATTCGATACTGGATGTGCTTATCACATCAGTAATGTCTTGCTGGAACCTAAAAAATGGAGGAGGTTGAAACAAGGCGACATAGATCTCATCCTTGGTGATGGAAGAGAGTACCATTCTTGCAATTGGAACAACTTATCTTTCATCTCGTTCTGGCCTTGTAGTTACTTTAAATGACTATTTGTTTGCACCCGGTTTAACCAGAAACATTATTTGAGTTTCATTATTGTTTAAACAAGGTTTTAGGTATGTTTATAATGGTATTGCTATATCTGCCTACTTAGATGACATTTTTTTATTTTGTGGCTAAACTTTAAAACGATATTTATGAGATTGATGTTCAAACAAATAATAACATATAACATCTTTCTAAGTATATCAAGGCTAGTATCAATGTTACATTTCTATGGTGATCAAGACTTGGCCACATAGGCAAGGCACACATAAAATGGCTCAAATCTGAGGGGAACCTTGAATTCACTTGATATGACTCCTTTGATGACTGCTAATCTTGCTTCGCTGATAAACTCACTAAGGATGCCTTCACCATGTTAGTGAACAAGCCAATGGTCTGTTAGGACTACTAGACACTGATGTATGTGGTTCTTTTAGAACCTTGACTAGATACTATGAAAGATACTTCGTTTCATTCATCAATAATTATAGTCGATATGCTTATGTCTGTCTCGTAAAGCACAAGCATGAAACTTTTGAAAACTTCAAAGAGTTTCAAAATGAAGTAGAAAATGAGGTTGGTAGAATGATTAAGATACTTCGATCATATTGAGGTGGCAAGTAACCCAGCTTATTGTTCCTCAATCATCTAAAAGAGTGCAAAATAATTTCATAGCCTACTCCACTTGGCACACCCCAACTTAATGACATGAGCGAGAAGAGAAATCGTGTCACACCACTCGTAGGCGGAAGCGCGGGGTGTGATATTGATAAGTAATCATTGCATTCAATTAAGCAAACATGCTATATAAATAAATTAAGTACGATGCCCATCCATATGATTGAACACAATGAAATTACAAGTCACATGTTTTGTTCATGAAAGACAATCCAAAAGTTTTAAGTTTCACAAAAGACTTGTTCACAAAATATTGTTTTACAAATCAAGGCTTTGCATTCCATATTTCGCGTGAAGGCGGAATATTCAAAAGGATGGCATCGAATTCCCGACTCTTGATCTTGTCTTGTTCTATGCAAGGTCCACTACTTTCCTGAAATACATGTTAGGTAAAAACATCAACAAAAGTTGGTAAATTCATGGGTTATGTTTTGTATCAAATGAATCTTTAAAACATTTTAAATATTATAGTAATGAAATCCGGTATGTAAAGCGTCTATGAAATTGTTGATCATTAATATTTCGCAAGGACATTAATCGGTGTGCCGACATAGGAAGCAACCGAACCAAGATGAATTTTGTGTCGACTACACTTGACTGGGACACAAAAGCACTTCAACGGGTCTCACGGACCAAGAGTGGGGATTGCTAAAGCCCAGTTGATATACCACTTTCGTTCCTCGGTCTGTATGTGTGATTAATGGCTACTTATGTCTCTAGCCTATGCGCACATGATCTATGTTTGTTTCATTCCCTAGCTTATCATATCACTTGTAACATGTATCTCCCCCGAAAGTTTAAAACCGAAAAGCGTTTAAAAGAGGGGACATGAACTCACAGTTTGCGTCCTAGTGAATGTGCTAGCAACCTCGGGGTTTCGTGTATGTATCACAACCTACAAGTGTTCTAATCTCATTAGACACTTAGGTCTATGTTTTGACCTTGTACAAGTCTCTCATCTTGAATGTTTGTTAGGACTTGCATTTGTTTTGTTAGTTTGGAACCCTTGTTTGTTTTAATATGTTGGTAGTTTTTCTTATCCGTTTGTTGTTAATATATATATTTGTGTATTGTTGTCATGTATGAACGAGCTTAGCCCTTCATATGTCTCTGTGCCTCGCACGAGTGTTTGTACATGTTCATGTATTGCCTGGGGCCTAGCCCTCAGTGTGTCCGTGTCTCGCATGACGTGTCGATGTCATGATCCATATATATTCTTCCAATATATATTCATGTCTTCTGATCATTTGTTCCTTTGTATATGTATTTGTTCATTTGTGTATGCATTAGTTCCTTTACGTAAATATTTGTTCTCAAAAATATATATATATATATATATATATATATATATATATAGGGGAAGGTTCATGCGAGAACCACCTTTATTGCCAGAACCGCGAGAACCAATGTGAAGACAACCTAAAAAAATCTAAAAAAACCTAACCCCCACCCCCCCCCCCAAAAAAAAAACCTAACCCCCCCCCCCCCTCCAAGCTAAAATGCTAAAAACTAAAGCCCCAAAAAACCAAAAAAAAATCTAATTTTTTTTAATATTTTTTATGTTAAAATCGCTACTTTTAATAGCAAAAAAATTTTTTTAATTTTTTTTTGTTACTAAAACTAGCGATTTTTTTATAAAAAATATTAAAAAAAAGTTTTTGTATGTTTTTTAGCTATTTTTAGGCATTTTTTGTTGTGTTCACATTGGTTCTCGCGGTTCTCGCAATAAAGGGTGGTTCCTAACGGATCTTTGTCCTATATATATATATATATGTATAGAAGGTCATGAGAAAACTACATATAAATGAGAAAACTAAATAAGCCTAAAACACATACCAAAATGTTTTAACAATTTTTTTTACAAAAAATAAATCGCTACTTTTTATGTATAAAATAACTTTTTTTCAAACAAA
>JARYGA010012141.1:0-39629 GCA_030545235.1 Helianthus tuberosus
AACTTATCGAAATAAATACCTTAAGCATAACTCTCATGATAGCAAGACCCCGAGCATAGAAATCCCCTTGCTCCAACTCTGTTCTATATTCATCTAATACAAGTATATTTGACCACGGGCACAGTATATCTGGACCGACAAGCTGTTGGGAAATTCGGTACCGGTTCCGAACCATTACCATTTGCTCATCCCTAGAAACACCACCATCACTGCGGGAAATGGAACTAAAAAGAAATCGTTGTTTTTTATTAAATAACCATCCATTTATTCAAACACTGAGAACAAAAACTGCTTCTTGGATGCATATTTTTTTTATCTTGTAAGGTTCACAGGAGCCTCAAACCTTGAAACAAAGCAGAAGTAAAATCTTATGAGTTAATAAATATAAATTCCAGCTACAAATTATTAGCAAGATTAACAGTATATTCAACCAAACATTTGTTAAAAAATCATTAACCTGCCAAATGTGGCAGATTTGTTTATGTAGTTTGATGGTCTGATGTATTATATACATTTGTGTACATGTTGGAAAATTTTTAATTTAAATATATTGATTCGCGAAAAAAAATCGGGTTGAACGGGTCATGTTCGGGTCAACCTGCAAATACCAGGGGTCGTGTTCGGGTCAACGTGCAAATATTTGGGGTCGTGTTCGGGTTCATATGTATGACATGATTTTCAGGTTCGGGTCGGGTTGAACCAGCCAACACGCGAACGCGACCCGTTTAACTTTAACACCCCTAATTCTAATCACAAATTATCATTTTTATAACTATACCTGATGGACATGGCTTGATTCAATGCAAATGAACGATCATATACGTCGTTTGGGGCGTCGGGTAGAGGACCCGAGGCATGTCCTTTGGAGTTTGAATAGTGCAAAATAGCAACGCCTGTGACGCATTGCCAAACTGATTCATTAACAGATCTCGGGCTTGCTACAACGTAAAAATCCATATTAACTATAAAAGAGTAAGACTGTCCCACGTGGATGTATAATGTCCCTCGGCTTCTGCTAGAAGCAAAACGTGGCTCTGAATCCGAAAATTCAAACACGTTGAGACTCCAACATTGATCACGCGAATTCTGTAAGTTTTTCCTGTAGTATATAGAAATATTGTCACAGAATCATAATCATAATTTATAATAAAACATGTACTATTACTAATAATTAAATTTTTTGCAGGCCACCTAAGCTGACCAACCCTTTAGACATGCACTTACAATGACTTCTTTCAACACAGACTTTACTTGAGTATTTGACCCGTTACCCAACCCGCATATTATGATTTATGCCAATTCTATTAAGAATAAAACCATGAAGCTTTATATGCCATGTTTTATATAATAAACTAACTAATACGAATAACATCTACCTGGATCAACGTTAAGCGTTGAATGATTAATGCCATCCGGAACAACGGAACTATACTTAAACGGTCCCCTGCCGTTAATCAGAACCCCATCCGACATTCCAAGCTCCTCTCCGTTATCAAGAGAAGCTCGTAAATCCTTGGCCTACAAAAAAGAAAAGAAAAAAAAGCATTTATTAGATTAGGGGTGGCAATTCTTGACATGGCCCGAAACCTATCCCGAACCCGACATGAAAAAAAACAGGGTTGAGTCGACTAACATGACCTGTTTAAAAAACGGGTCGGGTTCAGGTGACCCATATTAAAAGCAGGCTTGGTTCGGGTTAACCCGTTAACCCGTTTAACTATTTTTTATTAAGAAAACTTCTATATTTTTGTTTTTTCGGTTTCCGTTTTACATGGTTAGTCATAATAGTGTTAGTTCTTGCACACTATACATTGTCACACTCATACTCACCGTTAAACACGTCATCGATAACCCGCTTAAAATCCAGCAACTCGCATTTAAATCGTCAACATGTGTGACTCATTTAAAAATACGGGTTAAACGGGTCGTATTCTGGTTGACCCGATTTATAGTGTTATTTAAAAAACATGAAGTATATATAGGTTTTCATGTTAAATAATAATAAAACTTAATAAAAATCAACAATGGTGGCCCTTTTTCTCTTTTTCTCACTTGATACAAGTGATCACCCACGTTCATTTTAATCTTTGATATAATTTAACTTGACATGATATAATATGACGGACCTATATTTTAAATTTCTTTTAACATTTCATCGTATGCAAATATTTTTGTGAGAAACCTAAGAACCCTTAATAATCATTGATCATGATTGATCGACTATAATCACTCACTGGCATTACTATAACTAAATGAATGCTTGATGACTTAGTTTTAGTCATCAAGGGTGCTATAGTCAAAAACACATTTTTTGGGTTCGAAACTCATACACTCTCGTTACTATCGTAAATCTAGTCCTCTAAATCAAATCAGTACTAAAAAATTGAGCACGGGTCGTAATATAGAAAATAGCCTTAACAAAAGAAGTGAAGGAGATATTTTATTTTATTTTTTGAAACTTTTTTCTCATCTACTTAAGCAATGGTGTTTAGTTGAAAATGTAAATACCAGCAGCAATGGTGTCGCGCAATCCTTTAATACCCTGATGCCAAAACCTATGTAGCACGGGAACGGGTACGGGACTAGGGTACGGGGACGATACGGGTACGGGGAACGGAAAAACTCAAAAATCCAAGATACGGGTACGGCAAAGGTACTGCAAAAAAATATAAAAAAATAGCTATTTATAATTTATATATACACATATAATGTTAGTTTTATACTTTTCATGTAATAATTTATAAACTTAAGGACCAAATGTAAACTAGTGAAAATAAAGAGGGTTAAATGTTAAAATAGAAACTATTGATATAAAATGGACTAAATGTCAAAATATATTGGTTTTACAACAAGCTTCTTGTAACCCTAATATTTTCAAAACTATGCAGCCGCCACCTCTTTATCTACCCTGTCTTTCAAGTCTCTCTCTCTCTCTACGATGAACAGCAGTAACCACAACAAAACACAAAATCTTCAATCTAAATCTTCAATCTATTCTTCTTCTCCTACTGTCTAATTCCCAATCTTCACTTCCGCTTCAAAACATTTGTGACTGTTAATCATGATGAATCGCAAGAAGTTCAAGAACAAGCAAACACAAAACGGCCACAAAAATAAACGGTTGAAATCTGAAAAACCAGATCCGTTCTTCACCGGCAATTCAAGGACGATTCAGGGTCGGCCATGAAGGAAACGTTCCCGAAACGTCGAATTGCCGTCCCCAATTTCCCGGAAGCGTTTCGATGATGTCCCCATATTTCCGGAAACGTCCGCGGGACGTCCCCATGGCGTTTCCGGCGCGTTTCCGTCCCCACGCCGTCCCCGGGACGGGTACTCATGGCTCCAAGCCGTCCCCGTGCTTCATAGGCCAAAACCAAACCAAACAAAAACATAACATGTCCGTGAACTTACTTAAATAGCCATGGCTTTTTCTGGCATGTTTTAACTGATACGCATGTGTGTCTACTTGTTCAAATTGCAGAGCTACAACGGAGTTAATTACCTGACTGTGGCTATATGCACCAGCAGCTCTTCCAAATTTTTGATACAAGATCATTGATGCAAGTTTTATGGAATCTGCACTGAAAGAAGTTAGTAAAGATATTTGTTGATCCACCATGACAATTTCATTCAAGAACAATAAATTGTTTCATCAATGGCAAAAACCAAGATAAGATAAATAAACCCATACCTAAACGTATTGTTTGTTTCTCTCTTGTCCAATAAGGCAGGGTGATCACATAATGCAAAAACCTGGCATAAGATAAGACACATGATCAGTAGTATGTGGAAATTACTTATATTGAGAGTAAAGTCGCAGCATGGCAACCTCTCGAAAGAAAGTTATGGGCTTTTGACCAAGTGATTGTGGATTTCCAATATTATAGTAAAGTATCTGGCAAAGTTGAAAGGAATATGTCAGCAGTGAAGAAGAAACAATATTGCCATCAATGTAATCATGAGTTTTGACCCAAACCAAAATGCCATGCCTTTTTTAAAAGCGACTCGTTTTGACCCAAACCAAAATAACCCTTTTTTAATCGACCCATTCTGATCCAAACAAAAATAAAACTTTTTTAATCAACCGGTTATGACCCGAACCAAAATAAAACTCTTTTAATCAACCCATTCTAACATAAAACCAATCTTACCCGAACCTACTTTAAAGATACAAGCTTTAGAGAGTTACAGATACTGCAACACTTCATTCCAGTATATAAGCCTCGAGATTTCGCCGTTTAGCCGATTTTGTGCGAAGTTACAATACATGTTTCACCAATACTCACCGTTCAAACCATCATTCCTGGTACAAAATCTATATATATATATATATTTCTTTACAAAAATTAAAACTGGTTTGTTGCAAAGTATAAATAACATACCTGTTAAATACATATATGAAACGATAAAAAGAAGAATCAAAATTGGAAATAGTCATGTGCATTGATGTCCGAAATAACATAACAATTCGGTCGAATTAGGCCATTCTGTAAATACTAAACAAAACAAACCACAATAAGAGTTCAAATCAAATACTTATGTAATTTCCCTATCATCTCAACCACAAATCATCATTAATCACTAAATTATTATGTTGAAGATATGTTTTGTAACATATACTTCTTAATAATAAGAAAAAAATTACAGACCTGTCAAATGAACTGGCTCCGGATCAACTCGTCGGATCCCTAGACATCATTGCTAGAGTCGGCGGCTGAGGCATCTGACCAAGTTTTCAGATCTGTAACAAAAAACCACCCCAAGTACGATAGCAAGAATCAGATTCTAATAAAAATTATTCAATATCCCCATAAGCAAGAAACCAAGAACGATCAAACATAAAAAATCATAAAAAATTGATAAAAATGTTTAAGACGGAGTCATATGAAATCAAACCGTAAATCATATAAAAATCAAACCCTAAACGAATATTTAATATGGAATCGAACCATAAATCATATGAAAATCCAACCCTAAACGAATGTTTCATATAAATCATATGCAATTGCAGCCTAAATCATATGAAATACATAATTCAAACCCTAAAAATCACCTTGAAGATGCGGAATTGTAGATCTTAAGGATTATCGGTCAATTTCAATAGGATGAAAAGAGGATCTGATGTGCTGTAATGTTAGGGTTTGAAGGATGGATAGGTGAAGTGGTGGATTGAGATTGTATAAGCAGAAGGAAGAAGACAATTGAGATCTAGGGTTCATAAAAAAGAAACGTATTTTATTAGTTGGGTTATACCAGGTTAGATATCCACAACACAAAAAAGAAAAAAGGAAAAGAAGTAAACGGAACTTATGATACACGGGTCAAATTACAGAGGTTAATGGATTATAGAAGTTGAAGAAGGAAAAGAATGAACAGGAAGGATTATCACAGCGTGAAGGAGAAGGAGAAGAAGGAAGCGGCAGTGGAAGAGATGCAGATTTAGGGTTTTTAGAACATTTAAATACACGGGTCAAAATCCGGATCCCTTGTATACCCATATGAAGGAAAAAAAGACCCGAAATTTTGGAGCCAAAACCAATTTCTAGAATGCCTAAGGTGATGCCACATCATCTCTCAAGCCCTCACAACATGACACATAAGCCCTTATTTATCATGTTTATATATATATATAGATTCATTTTTATGGGGCCCTATATCGATTTTGGCCCTGAGTGGTCGTCCACCCCGCACTTGTTCATGCTCAGGGCCGACCCTGAGGTAGAAGGCCGGGTACCCGCTACCACACACCGCTAAAGGTGGTGCGGGTAAGGAGGGTATGGGTTGGGTTAACATGTTACCGATTGATGTTATGTGTGTTTTGTTTGTTTTTGAATTTTTTAAACAATCAATGGTCTTGTTTCCTTATTATTTTTTTTTTTTTTTAAGATATACCCCACTATAAATACATAAACTCTTCAAACAAACACCCAACCATACATACACTCTCAAATACCTTCCAAAAAAAATGGCAAGACGATTGTGGAACGTATATGAAGATTGAAGAAGTAGCCTTGGTCAACTCTTTGATCCGCGTAACCGATTCCATGCGAGGATATATTCAATTTAGTGTAGCCTTATTTGAAGAATTTCGTCAACATGTAGGTGAAACCAACCGCACTTATGACTGACGACGGGCCAATGGATTGCTCCATTTACCTGCCTTTGGGCCATAGCCACACGAGCCCAACATATAAGGCCCAAGAAACGATTTTACTTGCCCACTAAGGTTCTCTCTTTAGAAAATGAGCGGGGAACTAGGATCAGAGAATGCAGGTAACATTTAATGCCCGATATGAAGGGGATCTTTGGCTGGCATCGTACTTCTCCTGCCGGAACAATAAATGAGGCTGCCATCTTACCGTTAGGGGTCAGACACGTGTCTGAGCCCCCCGAAGACCCTCGTAATCCGTTGGATCACCTTAACAAAATATCTCACATGGAAGATAAGGGCTAGAGATTATATAAGGAAAGGAAGGAACAAACGATCATAAGGCGGACTCAAGGTATCACATTAAAGACTCTCTCATTTACTCCTCTCTCAATTATTCTTCCGACCATTATTCTCATACATTAATCACACACACATTTATTGGATTCACACCTTAGAGGAAACATTCCGGTGATCACACTCACCGGAATAAACTCCTCTAACTCTCCAGCAAGTATCCTTATTCTCACGCCGGAGGTTGGTCACGGATCCCCCTCCCGGGGCCCTCCGAGACGAGGCTAACGATTTACTTTTTTTGTAGCAACGTGGACCGGGATATCTTGACTCCAGCGAAGATCCATTGAACGTCAGCAGGGATTTGGGTATTCGACATTGGCGCCATCAGTGGGATACAATCCGACTAGTGTTTCCACTCCGAAACTCCGACATTAAGATAACCCATCTGACAAGAAACAACATGGCAACTCCACCAGGCTCGCGTACCATTCAAACGGTGCAGAATGATCATGATAAAGTCACAGTGGAAGACATAACCCATGAGGAAGGAAATGAAAACCAAGTGGAGATTCTGGAAAGAGAGGAGCCCATCACTCCAGATTTCGTTGCCATGCACAAGGAGAAGTTAAAAAAGTGTCTCGAGGACTTAGAAAGACAACAGAAGCTTGACAGCCTCAGGGCTAGATTGTCCTTCGATACACCCTCCAATCAAGAAGGGGTGGATCCGCAAAACAAAGGCAATGGAAATGACCCACTTGAAACTTTCATGACTGCCCTTAGGCAGATGTCCTCGGAAGAAAGGAAGGATCTCATTACAGGAAAGAAGCCGAAAGGAAAAGAAAAAAAAAAGGAAAACCAAAGCAATGATGGTCTGAATCAACCCTACCTACCACGGGACTTGGCCGAGATCTCAAAGTTTACCAGGAGGATTGCAGAAGCACCAATGCCCCCTAAGACGAAGCTGCCCCCAAATTTCGATCGATACGATGGGACAAGAGACCCTGAGGACCATCTCCATGCCTTCTGGGGTGCAGGACAACTGGGGCGGTGGCCCATGCCGGTTTGGTGCCATATGTTTGTGCAGACCTTGACGGAGGGAGCCAGGCTCTGGTTTGACAGCCTCCCTCCCGGAGGGATTGACAGCTATGAAGAGCTAAGTGAAAAGTTCCTGAGAAACTTTGGCCAACAAAGAAAAGTGGTCAAGAACCCAAACGAAATTCTGCACATAAGACAGAGGGACAATGAGCGAATAGACCAATACATGGAGAGGTTTGTCAAGGAGAGCATGAACATCAAGGAAATCCCGGAGGTCATGAAGATCAGCAGTTTCATTAACGGGTTAAAACATGCACAACTATGCGAGAAGCTGGGAGAAGAGTTCCCACATTCGTTCGACAACCTCATGGATAGAGTCAGAGCCTTCGCCAGGGGCAAAGACACAGTAAGCAAGGCTAAGGAGATGGACATCCCACCCCGGAGGGTCACCCCAGCTGCAAAACCTCCCGAAAAAGGTACACCTTACTCAAGAAAACCAGCTTTTGATAGAATGATGCATGATAGAACAAGGCCCTCATATTCCCCATACAGGCCTCGGGGGAGAGGTCCATCCCCTACTCTGACAGCTTCACCCCTCTCACCAAAACCCCAAGTGAAATACTGGCCACTGAGAGGGTGAGGAGCTCCTTCCCAAGGCCACCACCCCTAAAACCTGGGCCAAAGGCACAACCAAATGAGTAATGTGACTTTCACAAGGGGTTTGGTCATAAAACTGATGATTGCATGTACCTAAAAAGGGAAATAGAAGCCGCAGTGAAAACAGGGAAACTGGCCCATTTAGTTAGAGAAATTAAGGAAGAAGGGGGGGACCGCAAAGGGAAAGATGTGAGGGAGACTGGAAGGGCAGACGTAGACATGATCCGAAGGAGGGATGAACTTGATACCACTAGAAGTGTAAAGGCCAGAATTCTGGGCTCTCCGAACCACATGAAAGCTCCCATCCTGATGCCATACCTGGAGGAAAACGAAGTACAGCGACTCCCCCTCAACATCTCAGCCATAATAGCTGGCCACAAGGTGGCCAGAATACATGTGGATGGGGGATCCGGGGTAGAAGTAATCTATGAGCACTGTTTCCTCAGATTTGACAGGGACGTGAGAGATAGATTTGAGGAGGACTCCATCCCCCTAGTAGGCTTCAATAACAGTGTGTCACACCCCCTGGGAAAGATCAGACTCCCATTTACAGTCGGGGTATGGGATGGAGTCCGAACTATAAACCTGACCTTCACGGTGGTCCGGGCACCTTCCAAATACAATGCAATCCTGGGAAGACCTGGGATCGGAGATCTGCAAGCACAGGCATCAACCCCGCACGGAGCCCTAGTGTTCCAAACGCCAAAGGGCTTGGCCTGGGTAAAATTTGCATATGAAGTAATTTCCTCCGTGTCCGAAGGAGAAGCATCCGAGAAACCCCAAAAAGATGGGGTCGAAGAGTGGGTACTTTGCGATAGATTTCTGAAATAGACAGTCAAAGTAGGAAGTCACCTGAGTGACAAGTGCAAGAGTGCTCTCAAGGAACTGCTCCTTCTCAACATAGATGTGTTTGCATTTCAACATGGGGATATGACAGGAATCCCAAGAAGCTTAACCGAACACCGACTCAATGCATACACCTGGGCAAAGCCAGTTAAACAGAAAAAACGGAGCATGGGTCCCAGTAAGAGGAGGGCCGCCTGTGAAGAAACCAGAAAGCTGCTTAGAGCCGGAATAGTAAGGGAAGTGAAGTATCCATCCTGGGTTGCCAACCCGGTTATGGTCCAGAAAAAAGACGGGGGATGGGGGATGTGCATTGACTTTTAAGATTTGAACAAAGCATGTCCCAAGGACTGCTACCCCCTACCAGAGATAGACGTCCAAGTGGACTCCTTATCCCAATACCCCCTGAAGTGCTTCTTGGATGCCTACAAAGGGTACCATCAGATACAGATGTCAATAGAAGACGAGGAAAAGACCGCCTTCATCACAGACGAAGGGACATTTTGCTATACCAAAATGCCCTTCGGACTCAAAAATGCTGGTGCCACCTATCAAAGGTTCATGAATGCCCTTTTCAGGGAACAACGGGGATGAAACCTGGAGGTATATGCGGATGGCATTGTTATCAAAAGCTTGACCAAAATGGCCATGATAGATGACATAGCCGAGACCATCCGAACCATGCAAGATGTGAATATGAAGTTGAACCCTGGGAAATGCAACTTCGGGGTAGAGGAAGGAAAATTCCTGGGAGTAGTACTCACTAGGGGAGGAATCAAAGCCAACCCAGAGAAAACTCAAGCCGTGGCCAAAATGCGATCCCCTAGGTCCCTAAAAGACATTCAACAGCTGAATGGAAGGTTAATCGCCTTGAACCGTTTTTTGTCAAAGGTAGCTGATAGGACCCTTCCCTTCATGAAGGTACTGAAGGACTGCCTCCAAACAGACAGGTTTAGATGGACCTCTGAGGCAGAAACCGCTTTTCGAGAAATGAAGGATTATATTTGTAAGCTCCCAACTCTAGCCACCCCAGTACCCAGGGAAGATCTGCTTCTGTATTTGTCTGCTTCAAAGACAACCATAAGTGCGGTTATGATGGTAGAACGGGAGGGGAAGCAGATACCAATATACTTCATCAGCAGGACCTTCAAGGGTCTTGAGGAATGCTATATGCCCCTGGAGAAGTTATCTTTAGCTCTCGTTTTCGCGTCCCGGAGACTCAGAAGGTACTTCCAGGGACACAAAGTTACCCTAATGACAGATCAACCCCACTAGAAAGTGCTAAGAATGCCGGAGCTGTCGGGACGGCTGGCTAAGTGGCCAGTCGAGTTAGGAGAACACTCCTTGGAATTCAAAGCTAGAACTGCCATGAAAGGGCAAATATTGGCCGACTTCTTAGCAGAGGTCCCTGAGGATGAAGAAAGGGAAATTTTAAAGTGGGAAGCTTTAGAAAAGGAAGAGAAAGAGAAGGAGGATGAGGCAGTGTGGAAGTTACTCACAGACGGAGCCTCCAGCGAAGAAGGTAGCGGGGCAGGCATTACGCTGATCAGTCCTGAGGGGGTTGAGCTAACCTATGCCATCAGACTGGACTTTGAGAATACCAGCAACACCGTAGAATATGAAGCCCTTTTAGCAGGGATGAGGCTAGCCAAAAAGATGAAAGCAAAGCATGTGGAAGCTAGCACTGACTCACAGCTAGTGGTCAAACAATACCAAGGAGTGTCTGAGGCTAAAGACAACACCATGGCTCGGTACATGGCGAAGGTAAAAGAAACAGCCGAAGCATTCCAGAATTTTAAGCTAGAATACATCCCCCGCGGGAGAAACAGAAAATCTGATGCCCTCAGCAAACTGGCCTCTGTGGCATTTGACCATCTAGCAAGGGAAGTCAAAGTGGAAGTCCTGACCTCCCCCTCCCTCGGCACAGAAGAAGTAGCTGCGGTCGAAAATGCACAAGAAACATGGATGGCACCATTTGTAAAGTTCCTCATAGACGGAACGCTACCTGAGGGAGACTAGGCAGCCAGGAATATGAGAGTCAAAGCCTTACAATATGAGTTGGTTGATGAAGAACTGTATCGAAGATCATACCTGGGCCCATCCCTAAAGTGTGTTGACACTGAAGAAGCTAAATATGTAATCAGGGAAATACATGAGGGGATCTGTGGAATGCATTCGGGGCCAAGGACGGTAGTAGCAAAGGCAATGAATGCGGGATTCTATTGGCCTCGAATGTACGAAATAGCCTCCGAAGAGATCAAGAGATGTGACAATTTCCAGGTTCATGCACCTATGACGCATCGCCACAAACACCCCATGATACCTGTTTCAACGTCTTGGCCTTTCCAAAAATGGGCCATCGACATTATCGGACGATTCCCAGAAGGTCCAGGAGGGGTCAAATACGTGGTGGTTGCCATCGATTATTTTACCAAGTGGATAGAAGCAAGGCCCTTGGCAAAAATAACCGGGGAGCAGATGAGATGGTTTGTTTAGACAACATTATCTGCAGATATGGTGTCCCGAAGGAGCTCTTGAGTGACAATGGCGTACAATTTGCTGGAAAACCCTTCAGACCATGGTGTGAGCAAATGCACATACACCAAGTGTTCACTTCCGTCACCCATGCCCAGAGTAACGGGCTAGTAGAAAGAGCAAATCAAAGCGTTATCAAAGGGATGAAAGGGAGACTCGGGAGAACACAAAAAGGATGGCTGGAGGAATTGCCATTTGTGCTATGGGCATACAGGACCACCCCTAAGGACTGCAACGGGGAGACTCCTTTCAGCTTAACTTACGGGACGGAGGCTGTTATCCCGGCTGAAATAGGATCCCCAACTGCCAGAATGAAGCTCAGGGAGGCCAAAAAATGAGCAAGACCTCTGGATGAACCTGAATCTGCTTGAAGAGAGAAGGGAAGTCGCAGCAGTCCGGGAGGCTAAGTACAAAAAGCAGCTTGAAAGCTATTACAATGCCAAGATGAAGAAACTTAGCCTCGTGCCGGGGGATTTGGTCCTAAGGGCAAATGAAGCCAGCCTACAGGAGAGCACCAGAAAGCGAGGACCCAATTGGGAAGGGCCTTACCGGGTCATATGGGCAAACGGCAAAGGATGTTGTAAACTGGAAACGCTCCAAGGCAAGGAGGTCCCCAGGATATGGAACCTCATGCAACTCAGGAAGTATCACATATGAGGGGTTTATCCCCCAGGAAAAACGGCCAGGGAGCCACTTTTGTAATAATTAACTATTAATCTGGGGCATACCCCAAGAAAGAATCTTTTATAAGAACTTGTGCTGGGAAGTTTAGTCCCCAAGAAATGAATGACAAATGGACAACTAACTTGTCCTCTTTTGTCAAAATAATAGGTATTATATCTAGGCAGACGTGCCCAGAAACACTATAAGCCTAACCAATAAACAAACACACGTGTACAAGGTATATCAAACATACCAAAAGCCCGGCCGTGGGGCAAAATAGGGTCTAGCTAACCCAAAGAAAACGGACAAACAAACCAACAACGTAATCTCACATTATAAACTTGTCCAGCGATTGGCCTCGAGCAGACAATCCTGGTTTATCAAACAAACCATAAGTACAACACACTTCTGTAAACGAACTACAAAAAGAAGTCTTTCTTTATTTATTTTCAAAATAAATATATAAAGGGAAGCCTTACTGACTTTGGCAAAAACAAATAACATACAAGGCAACAAACACAACAAATTTGACAAACAAGACCAAAGCACAGCTTCTTGCAAAACAGCCCAAAGGTCTTCAGGAAAGTGCCAACTTGATCCTTGGCAAAGGCCCCTGCAGCATGAAAAAGCACAACAGAAAACAAGCAAAAGACAAGATAACAACATACAGTCATAAGTTATATGATTAAGTACTTAGGAGAACCCCTACACGAAGGTCCTCCTTCCAAACACCAAAAAAGTTTAAAGTATCATAGGGTAAGCAATTATCCGGATTACAACCATATCGAAAGAGGTTAATGTTTAGAAATCACTGGGGACCACCCCCAGACAAGGACTGTGGAGACGAAGGACCAACGGAGGAAAACAGGGCTTTCAATTCATCTATCGATATCATGGGATGCTCCAGGATCTTCTTGAGAATGGCCAGGGTCTTACTCCCAAACTCCTCGTCCAGCTTAGATAGCCTCTTCTTAGCTTTGGAGTTGTAAAGCGGAGTCTCTTTCCTGCCCAGACCGTGAGCAGAGTAAATATACCCATCCTTCAGCCCAGCCTGGTAGCCAACATCCCAGTACGCCCTATACATCTCCTCAAAGCCACTTTTAAACTCCTCTGACTAAGAGACGGCAGTAAGGAAGGCTCCGAAACCTTCAGTGATTAACCAATGTTTCTCCTTAGTCAACCACTGGTTATCATCAGAAGTTATCCCATAATCTGCATACATAGTATTCAGCTGCTCCTGAGAAACGGAGCCAATCTCCTTCAGATGCTTTAACTAAGCGGCCAACTCTTCATTCTCCTCTACCAACACCGCCATCTCCCTTTCCCAGGCTCGTTCCCTTCGCTCCAATATGGCTCCAGCCGCCTGGGCAAAAAAACATCATAGAAAATACAAAAGCAGTTGGAAAATAAAAAAAGAAAAAGGGGGGGGGGGGAGAAAGGCTACGTACCTTCTCCTCTTGCAACTTTCTCTCAGCCTCGACCACTTGACATCTAAGTTCGGCAGTAACAGACTGGGAGGTCTTGAGTTTGCCTTTGAGTTCCTCATTCGCCCTCCTCAAATCTTCAACCCGCTGCAGCATGCCAACACCCCTGAAAAAACTCTCACAGAGTGACATGCTGTACTGATCCTTAAAAAGATCATCCCTCAAAGCAAAATTCAAGAATCTATGGGAGGGAGGAACAACATGACTCAAAAAATCCCTGGCAGTTTCAGGGGTCCCTATCACCGAAGAGTAAGTTATTTTCCACTTAGGGACATAGGTGAAAGGGATAGCATCAGCAAACAGGGGAGCCAAAGGGGACCGATGAGCAAAACCTTCAGATTGAGTGGGTTTACTGGTCCCAGTAGCATGATGAGGAGAGAGTTCAAAGGTTGAGGCAACATGAGCCATGTTTACTTCCGGAGTCGTGTCCCGAACACGGGAAGAGGAGGGACCAGTGGGGATCTCTATTGGATCACGAGAACTCCCCTACTCAGACAAAAAGAGAAAAAAGAACATCAAAAATCTCCCCAGAACAAAATAAAGGCAAGACAAATAGATAAAAGGAAAAATAAGTTCACCAATAAAGGTGCACTCACAAGGCTTGAAGACCGCAGGTGCTTGGACAAAGAACCCTTAACCCCAACAGGGGGAAGTTCGGAAGCAGCATTCGATGAAGGAGGGGGTTTCTGTCCGCTAGCACTCCGGAGCCTTTGTCGGATGTCACGGGGAACGGGAGCTGGCTTAGGACTTGCAGCTTTCCTCTTACGAACTAAACGGACCTCCAAATCTTCATCATCACTCTGACCAGAATGCTTAACGGGAGGGGGATCAGGGGAACTCTCCTCCCCACCAGAGGAGGTCCCCTCGCCTCCTTCCACAGCGACGGAGCCTTCGGCCTGGGCAGACCCCCCCCGGTAACCAGCATCCCCACGCTCCGGTTCAAACCCGGATCCACCTCATCACCAACTACAAACTTAACACCCTTAGAATCTCCTTGGAGCAGTCTCCACAATGTCAACTCTGCATAAGGGGGAACACTAAAGATGACTGCACTGATACCAAAACACAAAAGCAAATGACAGCAAATCCAGGGCAAAAAGATACCTTTGTTACCGAAAAAAGCCTTGGGACGAATTGAGTAGGAAGGGCTCAATCCCCCCCATGGCTAGGACCCCCTCAGAAAAAGTAAAAGCCCTCGTCGGGTTTTCGTACATACATTTCCACTGAACTGTCTCGTTAGCAGACAAGGTGGGAACAGTGTCTTCAATAGCGGCCTCAACATCTCTTGGCTGTGGGGACTCTGGTATCATGGCAGCGGAAACAAAGATGAACATACTCTTCCAATCCTTCGGGTAAGTGGAGGTTGGCATAAAGGTATAACAGGGTTTCGACACACTATTCTGCCGCTTGGCAAAAGTAAACCAATCTCCATCAAAGATCAGTTTATAAAACATGTAGAATAAGGGGACAGATGGCTCGCCGGAAATGGCCGCACAAGACAAATCAAAGTGCACCACTCTCATAAACCCCAGGGGATGTAAGTGAGAAAAATGAACTCCGAAGTGACGAAGTAAGGCAATCTTGAAAGGTGACAGGGGATATCGGGCTCCGCAGGAAGAAAACGCTAGAGTATAGAGGACAATCCGATCCGGCGTACATTCAGCCGATTCGTTAGGACCCGGCAACGTTGGAGAGAAACGCCTAGGTATCTTGAAAGTATCAATGAAGGAATCGAAGTCCTTCGCTGTTAAAACGGAACGAATCATCGATCGACCCGTACGGCTCATAATCGGAGAAAATGGCAATCGGAGAAGTGCAAAGAGAGTAGAGAAAAAGGGGGGTTATGATGGAAGGTGAAGGAAGATTCAAGAAATCAGGGGGTATTTAAGGGAAATAACTGATGGGTATGGAGCAAACCGTCACATCACCATTCATTTCAAATTTAAACCGCCCAGCACGAGCTCCAATAGGATTAAACCCCAGCCGTCGATTACTGACGAACAGTGGCACCCGGGAAAGAAAAAGGGAGACACATAATAATTAACTGGAGGTGGGCCCGTGTTCTTAGCCCCAAATAGGTTAACTCAACTTATGATAATGACTCAGCCCTAGGTGACAGAATTTGGGTCCCGCAACCAGGGAC
This sequence comes from Helianthus tuberosus, assembly GCA_030545235.1. NCBI lineage: Eukaryota > Viridiplantae > Streptophyta > Magnoliopsida > Asterales > Asteraceae > Helianthus > Helianthus tuberosus. Next base: position 15,806 of record JARYGA010012141.1, read on the forward strand.
TAAAGATGACTTGACGACGGGCCAATGGATTGCTCCATTTACCCGCCTTTGGGCCATAGCCACACGAGCCCAACAGATAAGGCCCAAGAAACGATTTTACTTGCCCACTAAGGTTCTCTCTTTAGAAAATGAGTGGGAAACTAGGATCAGAGAATGCAGGTAACATTTAATGCCCGATATGAAGGGGATCTTTGGCTGGCATCGTACTTCTCCTGCCGGAACATTAAATGAGGCTGCCATCTTACCGTTAGGGGTCAGACACGTGTCTGAGCCCCCCGAAGACCCTCGTAATCCGTTGGATCACCTTAACAAAATATCTCACATGGAAGATAAGGGCTAGAGATTATATAAGGAAAGGAAGGAACGATCATAAGGCGGACTCAAGGTATCACATTAAAGGCTCTCTCATTTACTCCTTTCTCAATTATTCTTCCGACCATTATTCTCATACATTAATCACACACACATTTATTGGATTCACACCTTAGAGGAAACATTCTGGTGATCGCACTCACCGGAATAAACTCCTCTAACTCTCCAGCAAGTTTACTTATTCTCACGCCGGAGCTTGGTCACGGATCCCCCTCCCGGGGCCCTCCGTGACGAGGCTAACAGTTTATTTTTTTGTAGCAACACGGACCTGGATATCTTGACGTCAGCGAAGATCCATTGAACGTCAGCAGGGATTTGGGTATTCGACAATGACCAAGTTAATTAACTCAAAGTGGCGTGCTATTTTTAATGATTTTTGCAAATTTCATCAAGTCTACGACGTGATGGTGGCCAACGGTCAATTCTTAACAGAGACGCAAAGGATTGCCTAGGCCCATTGTGAATACCATATTAGATATAACATATTTTTTGCATACATTGAACCTTGGCAATCACTAAGAAACCACCACCGTATGCCAGAACCATCTGTGCATCTGAATGTCGACTCCAACGGATCTTCAGACGTTGATGATTCGTTTATTTCTCTAGTTTGTTTATGTTAATTTCTCTTAAGTTTGTTTACGTTTAATTATTAGTTTGTTTAAGGTTTACTATTTAGTTTGTGCCTATTTAATTATGTAGTTTTTTTGATGCACGTTTAACTACAATGCATACTTTTAAATTTTAAAATTATGGTATTTGATATTATTATTTATGTAAGTTTTATATTAAATTTTTATTTTTTATATTTTAATTTCATTTGATATATTTATTTATGTTAAAAAAGAAATAAGAAAGAGGTTAACCCGGTTTATGTGGTACCACTAAATAGAGTAGGAAAATCTAGGTGACACAACGAGATGAGATTGATAGAAACTTAGGGTAAGGGGTCTGAAGCCGCCCCCCCCAAACACACACACAAAAAAAAAAAAATAAGAAAACCCCAAGCAAAACCGATTGAGAAGTTTATGATTTGATGGCAATTATGTGTATGTTTTAAAATTCACCAAATCTCGAAAGTCATATAATTTATAAACTTTAGTATATCCTATACCAACCACTGGGGTTGTTGATTCAGTTGCAAGACAAATCCTTTAAAAGACTTAAGTGTGTGGTCTTCATTTCAAGGCTCATAAGAAACAATAAATTCGTCGATCAAAAAAACGTACTATATCTCAGAAACGTTTAGCTACAAGTTTTTATTAATAGAAGACTAAAATGCCAAAATCATCTCTAAGGTTTATTCACTTTTGTTTGTTCCATCCTAAATGACTTTTTTGGGCATTTGAGTCCTTCATGTTTTTGTTTTATTGACATCTTCATCCTTTAGTTTAACAATTTATTGTGACTTTCGTCCCTCTAAGTTTTGCCCTCAGGGGTTAAAATGGCAAGATTTCAAACTTCTTGTATGAAAATGACACATCAGAGACAAAAGTCGCAAAAATAGTCAAACATGAGGGACGAAAATGAGATTTTACTCTTAATAGTATAGTACTTGACTTATGTTTCTATTTATTTAATTTAAACATGATTCTGTTTATTAATCACTAGTTTATAGTCCCGTGTCTTATACGGGTTGAATGATAAGATTGGTTGTATTCGAAGAACAAAATAATTACAAAATTTGAATTATTCTTGATATTGCATATGTTAAAAATAAGTTTTGATATAAACACATATTACCTTAACATGGACTATCCATACCAAGTTAAAGACAATATAAAATTACCCACTATAAATGACACATTTAAGCAAATACTTTATATTTATTTGTTACTTTAGTAATAATAATTAGATATACATAAAATATATATTTATATAACAATTAAATTTCTATATTATGTTATTATACGATACAAAAAGAATGTGAAGAAAATTCTTAAATCTCATCCTTATCGAATGAGACGAAATAGAAAAAGCCGATGAACACATAGAGGTTTCTTTAAAATTTTGGGATGTTAATGAGAATGCTCTTAAATATTTATTGAGATAGAGTTTGTGGCTGAAAATGGTGGTGATGGAGATGGATTGTGATGGGTAATGGTATATCTAATTCTAATAAAAATATTAAGTTAATGTCATACAATATTCTCTCTTTCAATTCATTAATAATATTATTACTTAACTAATTTTTGTTGGAATTATTAGATAAATTCATAACCAAATATTTAGTTGAAATAATCATTTCACTACATTATTTCTAATATATAAACTCAAATCCGAGTGTTATTATTTTACATATTTTTTGTTGGAGTAAATTGCCATTTTAGTCCCTAAGTTTTGTCCAAATTTGCCACTTTGATCCAAATAGTTTTTTTTCCCCTCTGGGTCCCTGACTTTTACATTTTGTTGCCATTTTGATCATTTTGTCTAACTCCATCCAAAAACCCAGTTTGTAACAGGGGTATTTTGGGGATTTCCTTAAAAAATGTTTTCAGTTGCCATTTTGATCCAATTCCAAAAAATCAAAAAAATTCCAAAAAATCGAAAAAATTCCAAAAAAATCTAAAAATAAAAAAAATTCTAAAAAATCATAAAAATTCTAAAAAATTCAAAAAAATCTAAAAATAAAAAAAAATTCTAAAAAATCATAAAAATTCTAAAAAATCCAAAAATCATTAAATGTTTCAGCACGAACCGTTTCGACCCGTACCGTTTCGAACCGTACCGTTTCGACGCGAACCGTTTCAAACCGAACCGTTTCGACGCGTACCGTATCGAACCGTACCGTTTCGACCCGTACCGTTTCGAACCGTACCGTTTCGACGCGAACCGTTTCGAACCGAACCGTTTCGACCCGTACCGTATCGAACCGTACCGTTTCGACCCGTACCGTTTCGAACCCGAACCGTTTCGACGCGAAGCGTTTCGACCCGTACCGTTTCGACGCGAACCGTTTCGAACCGAACCGTTTCGACCCGTACCGTATCGACCCGTACCGTTTCGACCCGTACCGTTTCGAACCCGAACTGTTTCGACGCGAAGCGTTTCGACCCGTACCGTTTCGAACCGTACCGTTTCGACGCGAACCGTTTCGAACCGAACCGTTTCGAACCGTACCGTATCGAACCGAACCGTTTCGAAGCGAACCATTTCGAGCCCGTACCGTATCGAACCCGAACCGTTTCGAACCGAACCGTTCGCGTCGAAACGGTTCGCGTCGAAACGGTTCGGTTCGATACGGTTCGGTTCGAAACGGTACGGGTCGAAACGGTTCGTGCCGAAACATTTAATGATTTTTGGATTTTTTAGAATTTTTATGATTTTTTAGAATTTTTTTGATTTTTTGATTTTTTTGAATTTTTTGGATTTTTTGGAATTGGATCAAAATGGCAACTGAAAACATTAGTGATTAAGTACAAACTGGGTTTTTGGATGGAGTTAGACAAAATAATCAAAATGGCAACAAAATGTAAAAGTCAGGGACCCAGAGGGGAAAAAAACTATTTGGATCAAAGTGGCAAATTTGGACAAAACTCAGGGACTAAAATGGCAATTTACTCTTTTTGTTGTGTTGATATGAAATATTGATACATATAATTAAAAAAAAATAACCTTTTTAACAACGTAACACTATAAGAATTAAAATTTTAATAACGTAACACCATGTTTCTTAGATAATAACGTAACAATTATTTTTTGTGGTGTTGATATGAAATATTGATGCATATAATTAAAAAAAATAACCTTTTTAACAACGTAACACTATAAGAATTAAAATTTTAATAACATAACACCATGTTTCTTAGATAATAACAATTATTTTTTCTCAAACTTGATTTATGCAAAACAGAAACGTAAACTAAACAATATGCTTATCCATTTTAAGAAATAATAAAATCAAAGGTTTTAAAATTATAGATAATTTATATATGTTTTAAACATAAATCAGAATTAAATATTAATTAATAATATGATTAATATTAATGAATTGATGGAGAATGTCATGTGGGATTATGCTTATCCATTTTATAAGATTTAATAAAATCAAAGGTTTTAAAATTATAGAATATTTATTTTTTTAATTATAAATTAGAATTAGATATTAGTTAATTAAGAATATCATTAATATTAATGAATTGATGGTAAAAATGCCATGTGGCATTACTAGTAGTCTTTTATTAGAATTAGATTAAGCTTTAAATCACAAAGACTAATATGATGAATCATTAACCACCACAAGTGGCCTAGTGGTGGAGTGACTTGGGTTCTCCAATGGAGACCCAAGTTCAATTCCCATTAGTGTCACTTTGGTGGCCACCGACACCCGCTAAAAGCCGGACCGAGGACACTCGAGGTCTCGGGTTCGAAACATGTTTCTTACCCCTCTTTGATGGCTATGGGTATTTGCCGCCAGGGATCCTTGTCGGGTGGTGAACTGGGAAGGGAGATCCCTTCCGCGGTCAGGGGTACCGTGCAACTACCCTTTTTTTTAATATGATCAATCACACGGTTTATAACCAAAAAAAAATTATTGAAGAGTTTATGATCGAATCAGATTAATTATAATTAGTTGAACCTTAAAACTCGTTCTGTTAATACCTTCGAGAAAAACATGTGTATACATTCTACATATACATTTGTGTGTGTGAGTCAACCCGTTCTTTTTTAAATCAATTTTTGGAACGAACATTTGAGTTCATAAGAACAAGCTATGTGACGGTAAATTTTGTGTTAATAAATTTGCTATGTCTATAGCAACCAATCCACTTTTTGGATGATAACGAAACATTTTGAAATTGATTTACATTTTATACAAGAAAAATTATGTCTGATATTGCAAATCTGTTCAGATAGAGTCTCCGATATTAAAAAAAAAAGGTATTTTAATTGGACAACATTAAGGGGCTTTTTGTTTACCTCTTAATGAGACTCTTAATAATTCAGACCTCGTACTGGTTCAGCACTTAATGATTCAGACTGTTTGTTTCGTGAGTAAATGTCTGAATGGTTCAACCATTTGCCTCTGAATAGTTAAGTATTATACAGAGTCTGAATGGTTAAGACCTCTAATCTGAATTTGTCAGACATTTGCCTCTGAAGGGTTAAGCATTATACTGGCTCTTAGTGGTTCAGACCTCTTACTGGTTCAGCACTTAAAGGTTCAAACCTCTTATTGGTTCAGCACTTAACCATTCAGAAGTTGTCAAACAACCCCTAAGCCTTGTGTGGTTCATTGAATAAGGCTATGCATTATGAGATTTGATCACGTTGCTCACGCCCCCAAACCATAACATACCTCATGTGACGGGACGTGACCCTTGCCACATGACCACGGCGCTTGGACAGAGAGCCTTTTTTTTTAATTTGAACCAATCACAAAAATCCACACCACTTGGTGATCAAGCCGGCCCATAAAACATCAGTTTTACTCACCTTCACCCGTCAAGCCCCCCATCCAAGTAATGGTATCTGATGTGGCACGGGTTTTGTAACGTGGCAGGTGATGCGAGCAAACTGAGTTAGTGTTGGGTTAGTTCGGGAGTGCTATCGACCAATAAGTTGAAAGTTGAGAGTGGTGTGATACAAATTGAAAGTTCGGAATGCTATTAGTCAATTAGTGAAAGTTAGGGTTATGTAAATCCAATATCCTTATATTTATTCAATTAATCAACCAATAAGTTAAAAGTTGAGAGTGGTGTAATACAAATCGAAAATTCGGAATGCTATCAGCCAATTACTGAAAATTAAGGTTATCTAAATCCAATATCCTTATATATATTCAATTAATTAAGGTTACCTAGTTAAAAGGAAAAGGAAAAAGGTCACTAACATGATGGAGGCTACTTGTATATATTTATATATATATATATATGTGTGGTTCCTCGATCATACCATTTGTAAGTTGTAACCCAATGCTTCCTGCTATTCTCTAGATCTTCTTCTCCGCGGCTGCTTCTGTTAAGAGTATGGCATCAACACTCACCACCAACTTTGCTCCCTTTCAAATCCCTCTTGAAGACGTACAAAAAGCCACTGACAACTTTCATCATGATAACTTGATCACAAAGGGTGGATCTGGATCAGCATACAGTGGGCAACTCTTAGTGTCCGGGAACTTGATGAAGATTGTTGCGCTGAGGCTAGATCGTAAGCTTGGGGTCCGAGACATCGAGTTCTGGAACGAAATTTCAATGCTTTCTGATCTCAAGCATACAAATCTAGTCTCCTTTATCGGGTTCTGCGATGAGAAAAATGAAAAGATCATCGTAATCAGGCAAGAGGCCAACGGAAGCCTCGTGAAGCATCTTAACGGCCCGAATCTTACATCATGGGCGCGGAGATTAAGGATAAGTATTGGTGTGGCTCGGGCGTTGAGTTACCTCCACCATGGTCATAAGCGCAGTTACGGTGTCATTCACCGTAACATAAATAGCTTCACAATTTTGTTGGACGAAAACTGGGAACCTAAGTTATCCGGTTTTACATTTTCCATCAAACAACCGGTTAACCGAATGGACCAGGTTGTCCCTTGTGAACCTATTGGCATATCTGGGTACATGGACCCAGAAATTGAAAAGATCAAAGGGGCGTCCTCCAAGTCGGACATCTATTCATTCGGGGTTGTTCTATTTGAAATATTGTGTGGGAGGACGGCGTATATTCAGAACGAGGCTAATACGTTTCTTGCTCCGTTGGCCAAAGACCATTATGAAAACAAAACGCTCCAGGATATAATCCATTCTGATCTTTGGAATCATATGTCGCCGTTTTCACTTGTCAAATATTCAGAAACAGCATATTCTTGCTTAAAGGAAGAGGGAGAACGACGCCCACGCATCGAGTATGTTGTCGCTCAACTGGAAAAAGCATTGGAACTTCAGCTGCAGCGTGAGAATATTGTAAGACCTCGATCGTTATATTGTATTTTCTTTTTTAAGTCCAATACTACTCTATTTCCTTCCTATTGTTATTATTAGAATTTAACAGACTTTAGGAAGAATAGAAAATTTAATTAACATATATGTGACGAGTGATGGCTTTAGTGGATAGTTATTTTTGTCATAGATGGGTCAAATAGGTATGAGTCACCAGGAGTTTTATTTTTGTAACATCTATTTTGATTGTTTTTATAGATCATAGGTAGTTAGCAAGTAATGGCTTTAGTGGATACTTATTTTCCCTTTGATTTAGTTAAAAGATGTCTCTTTATTGCAAGTTGTATGAGTGTGAATGCAAGAGAGTTGTTCTGAAACAATAAAATACTATTCTTCCTTCTGTGATATCTGGGCCTAAACCAATAGACTGAGAGTACATAGGGATATTAAAACGGAATAACAGCGATAATTGCGTAGCGCCATAAGGAGATTTGAATTTCATTTTTAGATTCTAAAGCATCGCTATGACAATTTGATCTTCTCAATTTCTTGAGTAAAGTGCGGTATTGGTCCTATGGTTTAATACCAAGTTTTCTATTTTATTACGGTTTGATCCACTATACTAACTTCATCCAACTCATGTGACAAGGATTTAGAGTAAATTGCAATTTTGGTCCTTATGGTTTGATTCAAATTGTAATATTTTACAAAAAAGAAAATTCTTACCGAAAAATACTCTATAATTTCTAATTATTGCACTTTCAATCCAATCACTTAACAAGGTTGTAACAATCATGTAAAACACAAAATAGAAAATACAAAATAGAAAAATATAAAACACAAAATAGAAAATAAATAATTAAGAGTTAAAGAATAAAAAATACAAAATAAAATGTTTGTCTTATGTAATTTATGGCGTTACATATTTCTTTTCATATGTAATTTATGGTTTTAAAAATATTACAAAAATCATTATAAAAGAATATTTATAACAGAGTTTATTACAAATAGTCTTGTGGTATATATTTTCATAAAGTTTTTGTTAAATTAAATGATTGAAATGTAAGTAACTTATCTAGTTCACATATTTACTACGATTTATTATTAAAACTATTTATGTAATTAACTTTTATTATATTTTGTGATATAAACTTTTGTATTTTTATAAAGAATTCAAATTTACTACGGTTCATTATTAAACATTTAAAAACCACCCAAGTTTGTTAAAATTGTATGTTTTACACTAAAAACCCGGTATAAAAATGGGAAAATCTTGTAATTAGGTAATTTTTTTTTAAAAGTAAAACTTCATAAAGGACTAAAAACAGAATATTTTCGGACACTAGTAATATAAACATAATCAAAATTAGTTTAATCAACCTAAAAAAAGTTTACAATCAATTATTTCAATATATGAAACCATAGTTAATAATATATCATGGAAAATTTGAATTCCAAGGTGGCTGGTGGTTGTTGGGTGGGGTGCATGGGGTTATGGGTCAATATGCTTATTTTATTTTCCAATTATTTATGTTATTTAATTTTATAGTAACCTTGTATATTTTATTTTAAAAATTGTGCAGTAAAAAAAGCTAAAATACCCTTTATTTTAACTGAGAAAATAAATGGAGTAAAGTGATTAGATTGAAAATGCAAAGATTAGAACCATAGAGTATTTTTAGTAAGACATTTCATTTTTGTAAAATATTGCAACTGGGACCAAAGATTAGGGATCAAAATCGCAGTTTAGTTAAGGATTTAACTATAAGTTGGATGTAGTCTGTGTGGTGGACCAAAACCGTATTAAAATAGTGTAGGTCCCGTTTTTCTCGGTGGATCTGATACGAAAACCTATCCTTGTTTATCACAAACACGGTAACGGGTGCGGAATCCCCGTGACGGTGCAAACCAAACACAATGTAAAACACACGCGTAACCAAAGATTCAATATCTATTGATTAGAGATGAGTACAACCACAAACATATACAAACAATGTTTACAGACTCTCACTAAGTCTTACAGCTCTCTCATACTCATCAGTTTCACACAAAAACTATGAGGGGTATTTATAGGCATACAAGACACAGACCATGACGAAACGCAAAGATGGCACGACGAAACACCACAAGTGACGAAACCTTAGAGTTTCGTCACATTCATTTCAAATCCATTTAGTTTCGTCGTATGAAGATTTGGCCTAAAATTCAAGTCAAAGCCCAAAACAGGTTTCGGCCCAAATGTTGGTTACGTTGCCAACTTTCCATAATTTCAACCATGTGACATCATCATGACATCACAATGATGATGTCATGGTGATGTGTCATCGGGACTAGGTCCACGGCTCTCCGTGCTTCGCGTGTCGAACTCTGGGGCGCACGACGGGGGAATGTCGTGACATCGGACTTGAGCCGGACCTAACCGAGTCGAAACCGAGTCGAACCGAACCGAGCCGAGTCGCGTCCACATAAAGTGTATCAACAAACTCCCCCTTGGACGCTACTCGTGATGGTTCGTCTTCCGTGTCTTTTGTGTCGAAGGATCTTCAAAGTCTTTACGCGTCGTAAGTAGAAAGTGTATCAACAAACTCCCTTTTCATTTAGGAAGTGTGTTAACAAACTCCCCCTAAACATAAGCTCTCATTTGAGTTATGCTCGCGAATCTTTTTATTACAAATACTTTAGATCCTTGTGATGTTGATGAGTGATCAGCTGCAACTCGATCATCTTGATCTTCTGATTGCATCAACGTCGTGTCTTCACTTTACGACTTGTCATCTGACACGTTCTCTTCGCCTTTAGCTGATTTGATGTCATATCTGCACATACAATAAAGCTAAACACGTAATGAGAACAACCGCTTGGAATTTAGACAAATTAAACAAACGACACATATGAGATCAAATCTCAATCAAACACCAACCGACAACAGTTTGAAAGTTTAGAAAATGATCAATTTTAATCCCTTAACTTTCAAAATTTGTTAACTTCGACAGTTTATGAAGGTGTAATTGTTTTCCGGCTTACGATCAGGATTTTGGGTAGGATAGACTCGAGTTCCAACATCAGTCAATCAAAAATAAAATAGAAGCAAAATCTTTTTGGCTTTTATAAAATTTATATTAAAACACACCTAAAATCTTTTTGGAATTTTTCATTTTTCATATGTAAAGATGGAAAGCAATAAATAAATATATACAAAGATGCAGAAACGAAAGCAGTAAACAAATATTTACAGACATACTTTTTGCGAGTTTCGAGGGTAAGAGAATCATATCAGTGTACGGTCACGCCAAAACGCTCTTGTTGTTCAATTAGTTAACAATTAGATAAGCATCCTATAACAATTATCGGTATTGTTGTCCACTTAAGCTCAACTTATCAGATCTAATCATGGCGAGGGGATACGTTAAGGTATGATTTATACTTACCGACCGGTGTTCATCCACTCACGACACATTCCCGTATCAAGGTATGCACGAGAGTTCATCTTACCGGTGAGTATACCGTTTATCATCTGTTTGACCGTATAAAAGATGTGAGAAACTCACTTATTTTGATTGAAAACAAGCCCTGTGTGATAGAATCACTTATTGATGAGGAACTTGATTTTCATATGCATGAGGGCACAGGAGCAAGTCCGTGAACAGGTCAGTACTTTCGTACAACAAAGAGACGAACTTGACTCCCGCAAAGAATCTGTGATATATTATCACTTATTTTGTTTGGACATGTGATTGTTGATCACTTATTGAGGTCGAATGCAATATGTACACGTATGTATGGTATCATGGAAGACCTAGACTTTGTCTCCATTATTTTTTGGTTTGATACAACCATGATACCCAGATGATAAGACAGCATAAAGACCAAATATCTCAGAACCTCGGCAGTCTCTCAAACGAAATTTCGGTACTAAGACCATATGCCAATGTGCGGTTCCCACCTGGTCTTCAGTCGATTTAAGATTTATATCACCCTGCACACTTTAAAATGATTGTGAGCCTACCGATACATCTTATATAGAGCTGCTTAACATTTTTTATTTTGCATTTCAGTTTAAAAAGGTTTAAACAGACCACTGATGTACTATCATTTTCTCTTTTGCTCGCTAGGAAACTCATTTTTATTTTTCTATTGTTTTTGTGTTTTGAAATTTTTCGATGTTTTTGAATTTTCAAAATTGGATTTACTCCTCCTAAAATCAACAAACTAAGATAAATTTAAAAGACACAAAGATATTTACAAAAACGATTTTCCGATGTCGGTTAACTCATGTTTTACCTTAATGCCGTTTACCAAAATTAAATTTTTGTCAGAAATGATTTATCAAATTTTGGAAAAATCAGTTGGCATGTCGGTAAGCGGTGTGGACCATGACAACATTGACGAGTTTCATAGTGAAACAATCACGTGTGAGCTGATATTCGAGATCAACGTGTCAGGTCAAAGAGTGCTGTATGAAATAGTAATTCCAAGAGTAGCTTAAATATCGACAAAGATATGAGAGATTAGAAAATCAAAACCGTATCCTGCAACTGCTTCGTGCATTGCAAGGAATCTGAGCGCTCTCCCAAACTGGATATCCACCCGGTGTGGACTTCAAAGTCAATTTTTGTAGCTACTTCAATTAATCCGAGAAAATTCTTCACATCAACAAGATCATAAACCTTTGGGTCCGGCTGGTCTTCCATATTGCACCAACGAAGGTTTTGTCTTTCTCCTTCAGAAGTAGTGTGCAGTTGTTCAATCCAAGCCAAGGCATCCGCACACCCGGTTGGTTTGTTCAACAAACACATTTTCTTCAATTACACCGCAAAGAAATGTACACTGCACGTTCATCTTGTTGATTTTGAACTTCAGACGTGCTGCATGTGCATACATTTTGATTTGAATCTATCCCGGGGACCCGATTAAAGCCTTTAACAATCAAACTTTCGAATGATTTTTCATTTTGTTGAAGGTTTTCAATTTCTTTCGACAGACAATTCTGTCTTCTTTCCTTTTTCACTCCATCAAAGGCAACAATTTCTTTGTCGCCGATCTTGTGCATGAACATTCCACTATCAATAATCCTATGACTATTGAAAGTTCCTCCTGGAACATCCTGCACACTCACTCAGAGATTAGTTGGAGAGGGGGACCCAAGCCTTCATAGACTTGGGTTGCCCCTGAGAATCAAGAAATGTAATTTCAATTTCTTGAAGGTCCTTAAATTGCAAGCCTCCTCCTGAATCCTCACCTGTTTTCGGTTTCCAAGCCTGTTTCCGTTTACCGAATTGTATATCATTTACAATTTTTGGTTTTAGCGGTTGTGATGAACTTGGTTCCCTTTTAACAGATTTTACATCCGGTTTTAATGCCTTTTCAATTTTCTTTACATTTTGACCTCGTTGTTTCGTTTCCTGTTCTTTAACAGTGTGTTTATCATGTTTTGGAGAAACAGGACGACGTTGTGAGTGACCTTGTTCAGAGGGGGCTCTTTCAACAAAATTTGGTTTGGGCGAGTTTGTGCAGTCTTTAATGATGTGCCCAAACTTCCCACATTTGAAACAAGTTCTCCTTTCAACAAACTTAGAAGAATCGGATCGACGACCTGACGTAGAAGTTGTAGACCCAGAGGTACTAGCTTCACACCCATTTGTGTGTTGAGTGTAATTGTTATCATTATTACGTTTCAAAATGTTGACCTTTTGAACAAAATCGGTATTTGACTTATTTTCAAAAGTCTCCACTTTATCAGTACCTTTGGAGGCCACAAACTTAACGTCTTTTGCTTTCTTCCTGTAACGAGCTCCTTTTGATTCAACCTTAGCCTTGGGCTTTTGAGCTCGTTGTTGTTGTTTACCCTTAAAGGCGACAGGTTGTTGTTTAGTCGGTAATTTTTGGTTTCCAAATTATTTCCTCACTTCAGCTTTTGGAATAGAATCTCACTGAGTTACTGAAACTCTCGGGATCGCTTTTCCCAAAAACTTAGGTGTATTATCTTCAAACACTTTATCAATCAAGGATTGATTGACGTTTTTTATTGGAAAATCTTTGTCTGAATAAATTTTACTATCACCGACCAAATTATACAACCCGTTATCACTTTTAATGGTAGATACTGTCTCAGTGATAGGATCTATATCTTGTTTAGCACCAGTTGATTGCACAGCAGGAGTAGGAGGATCACACAGAATGTGATTCTCAAAAGGCACTTCTACTCCTTTTCTATCGTCAAGAGATTTATCCTCATCACTCACATCTGACTCATCATCCGAAGAATCATAGTCCTCAATGGTTGGAGGACCTTGATTTGAAGCACATGATGACTTTTCCTTTCTATCCAATGAGCCCTCCGATGAATTGTCCGTTTCGAACCCTAAGCCAGTTGTAACTTCCTCATAATTAAGAGGTACAGTTGGCTCAAAAAGCGGCATTTCCTCCTCATCGGGCATTCTGGTATAGTTGTGTCTCAAAGGAGGTGGACACGACTTATACCCAACGCCTTTAACATTACCCTTTAGTTGTTGAACGTCAATGATGTGATCAAGCACATATCGGGAGTTTGAGCAACTCTCCAATTTGAGCTTGATCGCTTCATGCTCGCATTTGGCAATGGCTAGCTCCTTTTTGGTTTCCTCAACGATGTTAATGCAATCGTTAATACTAATTTGTTTATGATAAACAGTTTTGGTCAATTCGGAAACACTTTTCTTTAAGGTTTCAATTACAGATTTAAAATCCTTTTCGTTTCTAGCTAAAGCCATATTTGCCTCTTTGCACTTTGACAGTTCAATAACCAAACTCTGATTGTGACTATGAACCGTTTCAGATTCATGTTTCAATTAGCACATTCATGTTTCATATCAGCACAAACACTACATATGCTAGGAGTTTCAGATTTTACCTGACTTGTAGAAGCTGTGACATTAGCCATAAAGGCAGTCTGAGAAGAGAAAGATCCATCTTCAGTGAGAACCTTCTCCATTTCTTCTGATGTAGCATCAGCTTTCTTGATCAAGTCAGAATTTTGACATTTCATCTCCTTGGCACCATTCGACAAACTATCAGCTTCAGAATCCATTCCCTCCTTCACGTCCGATTCTGAACTGTAATCACTCACACCTGAGCCATCTTCATCAGTACTGCCACTATATCCTGAACTATCATCATTTCCTGAAGATTCACCATCATTAATATTCTTGACAATTTCAGCATAAAACACAGTTCCTCCTTGATCTCCACCTCCAAATTGTACAGACCAGGAGTCATCGGCTTTATTTGAGTTGGACGTGGATGTACTTGTTTGATTTATGAAAGGATTTTGGTTGCCTTGTTGAGGTTGGGCTTGAGGTGTAACAAATAGAGGTTGAAGTGGAGTAGCCGCTAATTTAATACTGAAGTAGTCACTTCTAGTGAATATGGGTTGAGGTTGTGGTTGGGATGGGATAGGAATGTAAGCACTCGGATCGAACTGAGGTTGAGTAGTGGTAACTTGAGGTGGAGGTTGGGGTGTTTGAAAAGGAATATAAGCACTACCAAATTGAGGTCTAGAAAAAGCCTGAGCTTGAGCACTCATATGCGCTGGCGGATGATAGGCACTCGGATCGAAAACCGAAGGTGGAGCTGATTGTGAAAACGGAAACGAACTCGACGTTGGATTGTTAAATATGAGTAATTACTTGAAAAACTAAATACGAAGCCCAAATGAAATCCACTAAAGATTGAGATATCTCGTGAAGTTTAAAAGGAACCCAAGCCAAATGACTCAAAAGTGAACCACAACAAATTAAATTTCAAGGCCCACCAAAGTTGCAAAATTCAAATTGTAATAAAATGTCATCGGCCCATTTAATTTTATAATACAAAACATTGCTTGTGACGTTTATCTTTCAAGTTTCTCTCTCTGCAATACAACATCCAAACAACCACTAACTCTCTGTCATCCTCTTCTTTTCTTTGTGATACACACCTCAAAAGTCAACATCCTTAATGTTGTTTCTGTGTTTGTCTCGATACAAAACAAAAGCATCCAACAAATTTCTTTCGTTCTTCAATTAAAAAGCTCCCAACAATCAAAACCCCCAACTGTGATGTCTAACAACTAAAACCCTATATGTGATGAAACTCTATGTGTTTTTGGCGTTCGACGAAACCTTGATATGTAACAGTGCTTCGACAAAATCTTTTTGAAGAATGATAGAAGAAACCTCCAGTGGTGACTGGTCGACGAAACCTAGGTGCTGACCCAATTCGACGAAACTCTATTTGTGTGTAATGACGAAACTCTGAGATAACAATTTTCGACGAAAGTCTAGTGATGTTGATGACGACGAAACCTTGATCTTGTTCAAAGACTCGACGAAAACTGTTGTTTGTTTGTATTCGACGAAACTTGTTTTAATAAAATGACGAAACTTCTTATTCTTGGTCGACAAAACAGAAGGGATAAGGTTGCAAGAGTTGGTGAGAATGGTTAGAAATTTTTCAACGTTGCCTTATCTTTTACTGACACACTCCACAATTTTCAAACTTGACCATACTTTTCCTATTTTCAAGGCTAATTATTTATTTTAAATTCACAAACACAATTTACACAGTGACTTCATAACAGATCAAAAAGTGGATATTTTGAAGAACACATATGAACTTGTTAAAGGTTTCATGAACTTGACGAGTTTTCCGATGCCGAAGAATTTTGTCGAACAAAGATTTGCTTAAATTTTCAATAAAAACCAAAAGCTAACATGTAGAGATGCAAAATAATATCACTAAAACTTATAGCAAAAACAACGATTTAAACACTGATTTTTGAACCTTTTTCAGAAAATATAAAAACTTTTAAAGAACAAAATCTGAAAAATCACAATAACACACTTGTTTCAAACACGACAATGTTTGGTTTTAAACAAGAAAAAGAGCCAAAGCTCTGATACCAATTGTAGGTCCAGTTTTTCTCGGTGGATCCGATACGAAAACCTATCCTTGTTTATCACAAACACGGTAACGGGTGCGGAATCCCCGTGACGGTGCAAACCAAACACAATGTAAAACACACGCGTAACCAAAGATTCAATATCTATTGATTAGGGATGAGTACAACCACAAACATATACAAACAATGATTACAGACTCTCACTAAGTCTCACAGCTCTCTCATACTCATCAGTTTCACACAGAAACTATGAAGGGTATTTATAGGCATACAAGACACAGACCATGACGAAACGCAAAGATGGCACGACGAAACACCACAAGTGACGAAACCTTAGAGTTTCGTCACATTCATTTCAAATCCATTTAGTTTCGTATGAAGATTTGGCCCAAAATTCAAGTCAAAGCCCAAAACAGGTTTCGGCCCAAATGTTGGTTACGTTGCCAACTTTCCATAATTTCAACCATGTGACATCATCATGACATCACAATGATGATGTCATGGTGATGTGTTGTTAGTTGTATTAATTAGTTAGTTTAGGCCCTAGTAAGTTATTTTTATTTATTTGTTAGTCCCTCTCTCTTCCTATATATAGAGAGCCCCATTACTTGTACAAATGCACCTTACATTTAATAGAATCAGATTTCCTTCCTCATTCTATACCATTATCATTTACATGGTATCAGAGCTAAAGGTGTTTTAGCTCAAGAATATCCTCGTTCGGGTGACCATTTCCGGCTCTCAGTTTAGAAAGTTCGTAGTATGCTCTGTGGTTGCAGCTTAGTCTGACCTTCCACATCAGAAACGGATTTTCTCTTTCATACCATTTCCGGTCACCACCAGTTCTGTCCTAAAAAAAAAAAAAAACCGTTCCAGATCCGTTCAAACACACGCATTACTTCAGCTCACATCAAATCTGTTCAAACACCCAAAACCACCACAACCCATCACCTACTTTTTTAGATCCGTTCTTTTTTCCGGCGAGTTAACATACACCACCACCACCATCGTGTTCGCGATTGCCCGATCTACAAAACCCCTCAAAACGCGCCGCCGGTGGTTACTGTTCATCGCGAGTACTGTTCATCGCGGTTACTGTTCATCCGGGGGTACTGTTCATCCGGTTACTGTTCATCGGGGTTACTATTCATCGGGGTTACTGTTCATCCGGTTACTGTTCATCCGATACCGTATTTTTCCAGTTTCGTCGGAATTTGTTTCCAATCATTTCCGTGCAGTCAGTTTTCCGATCTGAGCAACTTTTTTGTTACTGCCTCGTTTTGCGTGCTCGTATTCCGGTTCAGTTTTTCAGTTTTCTGGTTTTCCTGTTTGAATATATTGTTGCAATGGAAGATAAGAGAAATCACAGTATTAGATGCACTAAGGAGGATTATGATTGGCTTCAACGGTTACTTGCCTCCGGGTCACAAAGTCCGCAGACCAACTCGGTATTCCCAGATACGTTGTCTGGCTTTGACCTATCCTGGATTATTGATTCTGGAGCCACTCATCACATGACTGCGAATCAAGAAATTCTCACTAGCCTTCATAAAACCTCTCACCCACCGGTTAAACTTGCAGATGGTTCCTCATGCCCCGTACGCGGCATTGGATCCATTCACAACCCAGAAAACCTAAAATTGTCTTCTGTTCTTCTTGTTCCTAACTTCCCTACCAGCCTTTTATCTGTCAGCCAAATTACTAAACAAAATAACTGTTCCGTTACTTTTTATCCTACTCATTGTACCCTCAATGAACTGGGTACCAACCAAGTCATCGGTACTGGTCTTGAATCAGGTGGTCTCTATCGGATGTCCTCATTGTCTCCTCCCGAAGCAAACATCTGTGAGTCTAGTGTCTTTGAAACTCATTGTCGGTTAGGTCATCCCTCTGTAGCCGTCCTAAGGCAAATGAGACCTGGCATCTCTATTCCCGATAACTTCCATTGTGAGTCATGTCAGCTTGGTAAGCATACTCGACGTCCTTACCCCCCAAAAGTGTCAAGCCGAACCATTTCCACTTTTGAACTTGTACACTCTGACGTATGGGGTCCATGTCCAGTTAAGACTCCATTGGGCTTTCAATATTTTGTTACCTTCATTGATGACTATTCTCGTGCTACATGGGTTTACCTATTGAAATCCCGTAGTGAAATCAACTCAATCTTTCATGAATTCAATGCATATGTCAAAACCCAGTTCAAAACATCCATCCAAACCTTACGCACCGATAATGCTAAAGAATATCTGTCCACCGATTTCTCTACATATCTCAAATCACAAGGTATTATTCATGAGACTTCTTGCGCATATACATCTCAACAGAATGGTGTTGCTGAACGCAAGAACCGCCATCTGTTGGATGTTACTCGCACACTCATGATTCATTCTCATGTTCCTCGTCACTTTTGGGGTGATGCTGTTCTTACTGCGGCTTATCTGATTAATCGTATGCCATCGTCTGTTCTTCATGGTCAAACCCCGTTCTCTATTTTATTTCCTAGAGGAACTCCATTTCCTCTTGAGCCCCAAACTTTTGGATGTGTAGCTTATGTCCATGATCATCGTCCCGGAGTCCCTAAAATCGACCCTCGAGCCATTCGTTGTGTCTTTGTTGGTTACTCGCGTGTCCAGAAAGGTTATCGGTGTTATAGTCCTTCCCTTCGCCGATACTTTACCAGTGCTGACGTCACTTTTGATCCGTTGCGTCCTTTCTTTCCAGAATCTTCCATTCCAGTTTCTGATCTGTTTCCCGATCCTGATATACCTGAGTCTCACATCATCCCCACCTTTCCTGTAACTCCTGTTCCATCTGTCCCTCAAGTCTCAGACACCACAACCCAGGGTCCTACTGCTGAGGACCTACCAACCGATCCCCCGCCATTACTCTTTACATATGCTCGGCGAGGAAAGGATCACACGTCAGCAACCATTGATCCCCAACCTACCCATACCTCTAGTACATCCGTTCAACCTGCCATGACTGAACCAGATACACCCTTGCCAGTTCCTACCCATACTACCTCGGATATCCCTTCGGATACTCCTGCTTATGACCCTCCAGGTGCCCCATATCCCGATATACCTATTGCCTTCCGCAAAGAACCCAGACGCTCCACTCGTTATCCCATTCAGGATTACGTTGCCTACGCTCATCTCTCTACTGAGTCTCATGCCTTTACCACTTCCCTGGATTCCTACCCGATTCCCAAGAATGTGATGACAGCTCTGGCTCACCCAGGATGGCGTCAAGCCATGGAAGACGAGATTGGGGCCTTACGGGCCAATCAGACTTGGGATCTTGAACCGCTTCCTCCTGGTAAGCGTGTTGTTGGTTGTCGTTGGGTCTTCACAGTTAAACTCAACCCTGATGGTTCTATGCATCGTCTAAAAGCTCGTTTGGTTGCCAAAGGTTACTCCCAGGCTTATGGTATAGATTATGACGAGACTTTCTCCCCAGTTGCCAAAATGCCCTCTGTGCGTATTTGTATTGCTCTTGCTGCCATTCATCATTGGCCGCTCCACCAGCTAGATGTCAAGAACGCCTTTCTCAATGGTGTCCTTGAGGAGGAGGTTTATATGGAGCAGCCCCCTGGGTTCATTGTTGAGGAGGAGGCCTCAAAAGTATGCAGACTACGTCGTTCCCTATACGGTCTAAAACAATCTCCAAGGGCATGGTTTGGTTGTTTCTCTAGTGTTATGGGAGAGTCTGGGATGGTTCGTAGTGCATATGATCACTCGGTATTCTTTAGACATCATCAGGGCCGAAGGATCATTCTAGTTGTTTATGTGGATGATATCATAATTACAGGGGATGATGAAGTTGGGATTACCAAGCTCAAACAGTTCCTTCAGTCTTAGTTTCAGATTAGCGACTTAGGTCGACTTCGGTACTTCCTTGGCATAGAAGTATCTCGTTCCCCACAAGGAATACTCCTTTCTCAGCGGAAGTATGTCCTTGATATGCTAACTGAGTGTGGCTTATTGGGTTGCAAACCAGTTGATAGTCCTATGCTTCCTACGAGGAAGCTCCTTCCAGAGGATGGGAGTCCATTGAAGGATCCCGAACGATACAGACGACTGGTTGGAAAGCTTAATTATTTGACAGTTACACGACCAGATATTTCCTTTGTCGTCAGTGTCCTAAGTCAGTTTATGGCCACTCCATACACCGGACACTGGGATGCTGCTCTTCGTGTCTTACGATATCTCAAGAACACACCAGGTCTAGGGATCTTATACTCTGATCAGGGTCATTGCCGCGTAGGTGCTTTCACAGAAGATGGAGATGGACGTATATCTGGATTCTCAGATGCAGACTGGGCAGGATGTCCTATTTCACGACGGTCCACTACCGGGTATTGTGTCTTTGTTGGAGGAAATCTTGTGTCTTGGAAGAGTAAGAAACAACATACCGTATCCAGATCGAGTGCCGAATCAGAATACAGAGCTATGGCAGATGTTACATCAGAAATGATATGGGTTCGTCGCCTTCTCAGGGAACTCGGGGTTACCTCTGATGACTTAATGCGATTATACTGTGATAATCAATCAGCTATACATATAGCCAAAAATCAAGTATTTCATGAGAGAACTAAACACATTGAGGTTGATTGTCACCTAATCAGAGATCGGATAGTGGGCACTCAAAAGGATCCTCCATCTATTCAGCCAATTCATGTTAAAACAGAATTCCAACTAGCGGATATCTTCACAAAACCACTCTGGAAAGTTCAAATAGATTTCATATGTAGCAAGTTGGGCATGCTTAACATCTATGCTCCAACTTGAGGAGGAGTGTTAGTTGTATTAATTAGTTAGTTTAGGCCCTAGTAAGTTATTTTTATTTATTTGTTAGTCCCTCTCTCTTCCTATATATAGAGAGACCCATTACTTGTACAAATGCACCTTACATTTAATAGAATCAGATTTCCTTCCTCATTCTATACCATTATCATTTACATGTGTCATCGGGACTAGGTTCGCGGCTCTCCGTGCTTCGTGTGTCGAACTCTGGGGCGCACGACGGAGGAATGTCGTGACATCGGACTTGAGCCGGACCTAACCGAGTCGAACCGGACCGAGCCGAGTCGCGTCCACATAAAGTGTATCAACAAATAGAAACCTTGATCTTAAGTTTGCAAGAGTATTTTGTAAATAAGTAAACCACAGGACCAAATTCGCAATTTACTCCGATTTCTTTTTAATATCTTTCTCAATTTTCTAGCAAGTTTAAGGTGCAACTCTCATTCCTTGTTACATATTTACAGATAAACAACTGGAGACACTTAATGATTCCTCATAAAAATGTTGAGTCAGAAACCAATAATTTTTCAGAAACATGTAGAATTCGATCTTCAGAGTACTTTAACTTGTATAGAGCAGAACTCAACCTTTTTGATATAGAAGGTTCTTCATCTACAGCAGCGAAAAATAATGGTGAACATCCCGACAGACCCAACACTGTAGCTATAAAACACATCATTTCTAGAGAAGACGGGCAAGATGAAGAATATTTTTATAACAATATTGGAAAGCTTACTAGTGTTAAGCACCCCAACATAGTAGCCCTCCTTGGATTTTGTGTTGAAGGCTCCGATATGATTCTTGTCATCGAGAATTTTTGTAATGGATACCTTGATGATTACTTGGCAAACCACAACAGCGGTTGGAGTTTTGCTACGAGAAAACGCGAGGAGAATTTACCTTGGGAAAAACGTTTGCAAATCTGCATTGATGTTGCACGCGCGTTGAATTACCTTCATTGCGAGAAGAGTAGCAAGAATACAAGTAGTAATAAAAAGATTATTCTCAACCGTGATATAGGGAGGCACACCATTGGGTTGGACGAGAACTGGAGGGCAAAGATTATTGAGTTTGGCTTCTCGGTATACCTTCCTTCGGATTTAAGAATTGAAGGCCTCTACTCTAAGAACCGCGGTAGAGTGTGCTACTCAGACCCATATGACACAGTCCGTTTCTTACGAGTTGAGGCTGATGTTTATAGTTTTGGAGTAGTTTTGTATGAAATGCTATGTGGGAGAATAGCGGATTGCCCAATTTACCTTAGGGAGAGTGAAAAGGGGCTTGCCCATGTGGCAAACAAAGCCTACTCTAAGGGAACACTGGAGAAGATGATAGATCCTTTAATACAAATGCGAATCGGTCAAAAAAATTTTGATCGACCTTTGTTCGAATTTGATTGTATTGCAGGTCGTTGCGTTTCGGCCACGATAATCTTGCGTCCATCAATGGAAGAAGTCGTCAAGCAACTTGAGAGCCAACTTGAGAACGCATTGCGTGTGAAAAAATTATTTTCCCAAGTAAGTGGATTAATATATATACTACACATACTACATGAATAGCTAATGTGGGACTATCCCACTTCATAGAGTATCTTGCCTTATAGGAGGTCTCGGCTTCAAACCGAGGCATGTAGATTTGTTGTTTAGGAGTAGGAGCCTAGTAGATTTGTTGTTTAAATGCGGTAAATTAGTTTAGGAGTAGGAGCCTTAGTTTGTTGTTTAAAAAAAATTACTAAATGAATAGCTTCTATTAACTGAATCAATGAAAACTTTATGATTACGGAATCTCAATTAACTGAATTACAAATAAATGAAAACTTTATGATTTTGGAATCTCAAAAATTAGAAGTCACACATTTGTTTTCGAAGAACGGAATTAACAATATAATAAATAATTTGACATATGTTTCTTTTAGGGATATTAGATTTAAATAACCCCAATTTTCATCACTTAATCGATAGCATTTCCAACATACGAATTGTATTACGCTTCTTTCAACTTTCAACTAATTTTTCTCTGGCAATCTCAAACTAACTGAACCCTAACTTAGTTAGCTCATGCCAGATGCCACGTCACCAAACAACTAGGTTAAGGATCGGTTAGTTTGGTACTGACAAAGGAACATAAGTTGAAAGTTGAGAGTGATAAAGGAATAAGTTGAAAGTTTGGTACTGACAAAGGATCGGTTAGTTTGGTACTGAAAAAATTTGTAAGTTAAAAGTGCAATAACAAAGATGGGGTTATTTAAATCTAATATCCCTTCTTTCAATTTAAACAACAATGATATAAGAAATTATTAATAAATAGATTATAACATTTACTAATAATGAATTATAAAGTATTAAAGTATTACTAGGAAAATGTTTTAATATTAGGTTTTTTAATCATACTGGGTAGGAGTAAAAAAATGGTTCAACCGGTTGAATTGAATTGTAACGGATAGTTCAACCGGATTAACTAGTTTATTCTATAATTCTATAAATTATAGCTTCAACTCAAAAAATAATAGACCAACATAGAGCATGCAAATAACATTGCACACCTGAATGGCCCTAATCATCAAAATAACCATAAAACAAAGATCAAAGCAATGGATGACTGTAGTTTAAGTTACCAAGGCAAGTCTAAAGCAACATCATAGCTAATAGTCTCCGATGAGCTATAAGTCATCTTCATCGACCCAACAAACAAATATCACAAAGACTACAACAACTACAAAACCATAAAAGATCTCCATGAATATTATCGTTACACATTCAAAGACCTTCAAAAACTCAAAAGGTCTGATGTAAACATCCAAAAATACCTACAAACCAAAATCCAAGATAAAAAACATATTCACCAACAAATCC